>JAQZBX010008070.1:0-26193 GCA_029593785.1 Cabassous unicinctus | reverse complement strand
GGCAGGCAGCTGCATGGGGAAATAACCACCCACCTCAGAGTTTCAAGTTGGAATGCCATATCCCTAGTTTTTTGTGGGCCCTTGTGGCAATTTTCAGCTCCTCTGTCTTGTCTCTCTTGCCCAAGTCTCCCGCCCCCAACTCCTTTCCAACACTGTCTTTTGTTCTCTGAAAGGTGGCAGGAGGTCACAGTGGGTCCGAAACTGGGCTGTATGGCGCTACTTTCGAGACTACTTTCCCATCCAGGTAAAGCCTTGTGGGTGTTATCTTGGGATGATGAGAAAAGGCCTTAACCCACCTTACCACAGTGAACATGAGTGCCTAGTTGAACCATGTGGCATCTCTCACTGTGAGTGTCTGTTCATACTCTACCCCACTTTATGCAGGTTTTTAGGCAACTTAGGATACATATACTGCCATGCAGTGAAAAGAAAAGACTCAGGGAAAAAAAATACTAGTATTTCATCCGTAAGTGTCAACAGATTTGCTGTGGTTGAGCTTCACATTCAGCTCTGAACTTCCTGGCAGCCAAGGCAAAAAGGGAAACATGATCAGTCATCTGCTTCTTGGTTGGGAAGGAAGAAGCTTGCTGATTATTGCTTGAGGAAACAAAACATTTTCTAGTGTTTGGATCTAAAGATGTTTCACACACAGATCCTGAGTGACATAAGGAGATGGTATAGAGGCCATTCCTTGTTCTTCCGAATATTTTAAGGGCATAACTTAATATGGAGGTGATTTATCAAGGGCAATACTAAGGTAGTCCAAGTTCATCTGGCCTGAACTAGGGATCGAATTTCAATCAATAGGGGTGGAGGGTTTTCTGTCCTTCCAGAGGTCTCACAGAAATAGCATTTCTCTCAGACAGTCACTGAATGGGTCGCTGGGGGTCATAGCCAGGGCCATAGGGGTGCAGGCAGTTTGATGAAAGTGAAAGAAGGGCAAGACCCTGGCTACCGAAGTAGTTGGAGAAAGCTTCTGGAAGAGGTGCTTCTAGAATTCTACCTTAAAGGACAGGTAGTACTGAGGAGGCAGGGAAACCGAGCCCATGGACACCTGAGTTTGAGAGTAAGACTGGGGTGTGGGAAATGGTGAGGAGGTGGTGTGAAGAAGGAAAATCTCTGTTTACTGAGAGCCTGCTAGGAGCCAGCACCTTTCCACAGGGAATCCTCACAGCAACCAATAAGGCAAGCATTGACTTTCCCTTTTTTACAGAAGAGGAAACTGGGGGTGAGAGAGTAGCAACAATATCAGGCTAGTGAGGGGTTGAGATGAAATTCCCATTGTTGTCGTGCCTCAGAGCATGGACTCTTCCCACCACAGCCTCTGTGCAGCAGAGCTCTGGGAGATATGCTTCCCATAGGCTTGGAGGATGGAGTCAGCACATTCAGACCCACTGTTCTCTCGGTTTCCTTCCTGTCCCACCGCTGGCTGCTCTGGGGTCCCACTGGTCTTCTAAGAGCCTGTCTTCTCTGGGCTGACCTCGACATCCTGATAGGATAAATGGTGGCCTGGTCTGGCTCTCTCTCTGGTCTCCACCTGGCCCTCTGCCTGTGGTTGGTGAGCCAGGTGGTAAAGCAGAGGCAGCTAGGACCCTGGTGCCTATGGGCAGTGCTGGTGGAATGTGGGCAACTCTGGCAGAATCCTGAAGGTTTTCTCCTCAAGGGAAAGACCTGTCTGGCCAGCTCACCCGGCACCCTAGCCCGGGCACACCCTAGCTGCTGAGGTAACCCAGCAGAAGGCGGTTGGTTCTGAAAACTGGCGGCAGCATGTGAGCGTGGAAGTGTTTTGTGCATGGTGTCGGGTGGTGTACATTTGCTGGTGTGAGTCAGCGACTCAGACACGGGCGTGCTGTGCTGCCTGAGGGAGGGGACCCGGGAGTCCTCCATTCTGCTGCTGCTTTCAGTATTGTGAGGGCGGCCCCAGGGTCAGCTCCCTCTGCTCACCCCAGTCTTCCCAGCAACTTCCTGCTCCTCGGGGTCAGGGTCCCCACGCCTCCCTTTCCCTGACCCCATCTCACTCTGCAAAAAATTCCAGGCGGTTATTGCTCAGGGATGTTGCATCACAGGACCCAGTCCTCTCATTGTGGAGATGAGGAAACTGAGTCCAAAAGAGGGGCAAAGACTTGGCCACGTTGCACAGCAAATCCATGGCAGCGTTAGTACTAGAACCCAGGCTTCCTGAATCCAGGCCCCCAGTTCTTGCCCACTGAGTTCCTACTGCCTGCTTCTCTGAAAGAAACTTTCTTAAGCTCCCTGAGCCTCATTTGCATCATCTGCAAAATGGAGCTGATTATATGTGAAACGTGGCAAATATTGACTAAGGGATTATGGATTCTGCTCTAAGCACAGGTCCTTCCCTTGGGGGCCAGGCTCCCGTCACAGCTCGGTGTGCTGCACGGCCTCACTGTGGCCTGGTCCTCAGGAAGCCTCCTTAAAGCCAAGAGTCCCCGCCACCCAGAACAGGGTGTCCTGTTGACCATTGTTCAGCCCTGAGGCAGGCAGGTCCCCTTCTCCACGTGATCTCTGCCCTTCCAGAAGAACCAAAACAAAGCCCCGTGTCCCTTATCATGCCTCTGTTCCAAGAAGCCAGCTGGGAAGTGGGAGCCAGAGGGCACACGTGAGCTGGCCCTGTGAGGGCCAAGGGGCACCAGGACCCAGACCAGGCCAGGCCTGAGGCAGGCTAGGGCACTCAACCTCAAACTGCCCTTGCCTGCTGGTGGCCTTGGCCAAGCCCATGCCCCTGCCCCTCGGGGCCTCAGGCTCCCCTTCTGTGCAGGGAGGGTTTGGCCTTGGTGACCTGACGTTAAGGCAACTCTGATGCTCTGTGGTTGTGTGTGGCCCTCCTGTCCCGCCCCCTTTTCCTGGCCTCTTGCCCATGGTTGTGTAATGAGGATCTCCAGCTGGACCCATCACTCCTCCCCTCTCACTTCTCACTGAGGCTCTTTGCTCTTTGCCTCCAGAGCAGCTCAGCTGGCCCAGAGAGCATCCCTTCCCCAGCAGAGTTGGTGTGCATGTGCTAGCAGCAGCTGCCAGGACCACCTGCTACCTGAAGGAGGAGTGGGCAGTACTCCGGGTCACTCCTCCCTGCGGTATAGGCAGGCTCTTTGGAGGAGGGACCAGTGAAAACTCTCTGAACTTAAGATCATCTCTCTGTCCATCTGCCTCATTTCACAGATGAGCACACTGAGGCCCAGAAAGGAGGGACTGCTCCAGGCCACAAAGCAAGTCAGTGGCAGGGCTACTGAAGCAGACAGCCCCAGGTCCCACACCAATCCTACTGCTGCCTTCCTCCTCCCTCCTGAGGCCTGTGAGCAGCTTTCACACACACTCTTCCCTCACCACCATCAACCAGCTTGCTGACCAGGCAGTAGGGTTGGCTGGAGCGAACTCTGAGCAGGGAGCCCCATGAGCCACGCTCCAGCCCCTTGTGCCCTGCTGTGTAAGCCTAGCAAATCTCCACCTGAGCTGCTTCCTCTACCTGTGCCAGGGTGGAGCACAGCTCTGTGAGCACCTTTCCTGCCCCACCAGTCTGACCTTGTGTGGACTGGCAGGCAGGGTGTGAGGAGTGGCTTGCCAGGAATGTGTTCCAGGCTCACAATAGCCACCAGGCCAGGCCTGAGCACCCTCCTGGGCTGGGGCTTTGCCATGGGAAAGTCAGGGGATATGAAAGCGGGTATGTCACAGAGACGTCATCAGCTATGTCCTTCCTCCTTCCTCCAGAGCGGACATTCTGTCCAGCCCTGGGGCCAGGGAAGTGTGGCATGAGCACAAATCAAAGCCGGCATTCTGTTGGGTACTGCACCAAGGGCCATTAACCTTCATTGTGCCCCAAGGCATCTCATTGAGCCAAACATCCCATCAGATAGAGACTTGGGGGAGAGAAAATTCTTTAAAGAGTTATCTTGAGTCCCATCAGGTGACACATCTACAACCCAGTGGCCCAGGAAAAAAGCACAGCAGGGTGGCCTGGTCCAGAACACGGATGATTCACTGTGACCTTCTCAGGGGAAGCAGCAACTCCTGTCTCTAGCCTCAGTCTCCATCTTATTAAAGGAAGGGCCTAGATCTTTGGGGCCCTTCCAGCCCATTCTCTGCTTTGGCCATTGGCTCAAGAGCAAGTTTCCAGTCCAGTATTGGCCACCGCAGCTCTTAAATCAGTGCCTTCCTGGAAACCATGGAAACTGGCACAAGCCACTTTTTAAGATTC
This sequence comes from Cabassous unicinctus, assembly GCA_029593785.1. Lineage (NCBI taxonomy): Eukaryota > Metazoa > Chordata > Mammalia > Cingulata > Chlamyphoridae > Cabassous > Cabassous unicinctus. The sequence goes on along the minus strand of JAQZBX010008070.1, from coordinate 21,986 downwards.
CGGCTTTGCTAAGAACTAACTTGGTGGGCATCCTTGCTCTTTAGGATGGAAACGTCCAAACAACCATCTCGCAAAGCTCATGTAAAACTAGCTCCACTCCCCACAAGCCATGGACTAGACTGGCTGCTGTTCCCTAGTTTTTTTGGTGGGCAGCTGAGAATTGGTTGGGTTTTCAAGCAGCATTTTTTTGTTGGTTGCTTGGTTGGTTGGTTGGTTTTAGTGTGTGTGTTTTTTCCAAGCAATTTTCATCTATGTGCCAAAGGCAAATGGGGAAAAGAGTACTAATGCTCCAGACATTGGGTGGTAAAACTCCTCCACATCCTGACACCACAGAGCTTGGAATACTACCGGCTGTCCTCTGTGCCACCCCCTCAGGCGTCCATCACCTTCTAAGAGGTGAAGGTTTAGATGTCAGTGTTCTGAGGCCAGCCACCAGCACCTCCTCTCCTCCCTCAGCCTTAAGGTTCCCAAATCTAGAGTCATGGAAGACCTAGGCCTTGATATTCTGCAGATGGTCAGTAATGCTGCCTCCAGCTGGCATCAGTGCAGGGAAGGGGGCGCACACGTGCACTGCGAGTGGGAGCGCTATTGCCGCCACCTCTCCAGAGGCGGGCCAGCCAGAAGGGCCAAAATGCTCAGATTCTTTGCTCCAGGAATTGTACTTCTGGAAGTTTGTCCCAAGAAAAAAATCCGATATGTGTACAAAGATATGGTAGTTCTGGAAGCAGTATTTCTAAGAGGGGAATTTTGGAAGCTATCTAAATGTCCTTCAACTAGGGTTTGGTTCAATTCTATTACATGTAGTGTAGCTGTGGGAAGGCATGTTACCAAGGAACTTTGACAAGGAAAAATAATTATGTTTTGTAGAAAATAATATTAAAATGATATCAACTGGGGAACAGATGTAGCTCGAGTGGTTGAGTGCCTGCTTCCTATGTACGAGTCCTGGGTTCGATCCCCAGTACCTCCTAAAAACAAATATACAAACCAAAAAACCAACTCTCACTGAAAAATGGATTTAGTTGAGTGAGCACCTGCTTCCCATATATGAGGTCCTGGGTTCAATTCCCAGTACGTCCTAAAAAAAAAAAAAAAAAAATATCAACCATACCATCTCAATTTGATGGTTCTTAAAAAAGCCTCTGTATATGTGAGTAGGAAAACCAAAGCCATCAGTGTGTCAGAGTTGGTTTCTCTGGGTGGAGTATTGCAGTGGCTTTTGATTTTCTTTTCTATATTTTTTTCAAAATCTGAATATTTATTTTTCTTAAATCAGAAAAAGGGATGTTTTATGAGCAAAATCCCATTACTCTCCATCCCTCTCAGTACCCTCCATCCCGTCATGTTCCTCGTAACGCTGGGCAGGTGTCCCAGGCTCTGTGTCTCTTCTGGCTTAGGGTTTAGGGAAACTTTGCACCACCCCATCCTGCAAGCCACCAGCGCCAGGGCAGGGGGTGGGCCCTGAGGAAGCCAATCATTCTTTGGAGCATCCCAGGACAGCTTTGCTGATAGTAACACAGGTCGGCCAGCTGCTGCCACCAACCTTTCCTCCCCTCACTCCCCACCCCCGTGGTGCTGGCACTTGTTGCTTGACCTGTCCTCTCCTTCCTGCCCAGGGCCTGAGCCCAGCCTGGCTGCTCAGCAGGAAGTTTCCATTCAGTCAGCAGCACTGGGCCGGACTGTTAGGGTTCATTGGCTGAATGGTGACAGAACCCTCAGGGTGCAGGGGTAGATAGACCCTACCTCCACGGAGCTCACAGCCTAGGGAGAGTGGCAGTTAGGGGCAGAGCTTGCAGCCAGGGCCCTGATGGCCAAACTAAGAGACCTGACTTTACCCCGATGGTAGGGTAAGAGGTGGCTGGATTTGGGTTTTAGAACAATCACTTGGCTCTAGTGAGGCCCAGAAGGAGGGAAGCAGGAGCCTAGCAGAGTGCAAATAAGAGGACCTGGTGTGTTTGGCTGGAGGAATAAGGGGAATGAGGGGAGAAAGTTTCTCACCCTCCTTCTCAGGGACTCACACTTGAAATGGGGACTGCCGGGCACCTGGTACTGTGGCCCGTGATGGGAGTCTGAGGTCAGAAGTGGAGTGTCGCACCAGTCCCTCAGCCCCATGGTCCCAGGGGCCACAGCACATCCAGCCCCTCCCTCCCATTGGGCATGCCCCAGTAGCCCTCTCCTGGCTCTTTTCCTCTGACCGGAGCCTTTCTCTGCAGCTGGTGAAGACACATAACCTGCTGACCACCAGGAACTATATCTTTGGATACCACCCCCATGGGATCATGGGCCTGGGCGCCTTCTGCAACTTCAGCACAGAGGCCACAGACGTGAGCAAGAAGTTCCCCGGCATAAGGCCCTACCTGGCCACACTGGCCGGCAACTTCCGATTCCCAGTGCTGAGGGAGTACCTGATGTCTGGAGGTGAGAAACCACCTCGCCCTGCCCCTGCTGTGCTCCACTGCCAGGGCCAGAGCCTATCCATGGAGCAGGGTGATAGGCCAGGGGGCCAGCCACCACTGCCCCGGGCCGGGAGTTGTGTGGTGCCGCAGACACAGGTGATGGGAGCTGAGCAGGAGAGGTATTCACACAGATGTGGGCGTGCTCTCTGTGTTTCAGAGCATGGGGGGACTCGTCCTGGCTTGGATGGAAGGCTTTTCACGCAGCCTTGAAGGCTGAGGGTAGGAAAGGCTTTTGATAGGTAGGAGGAAAGGGTACCTGGGCATCATCCTGGATGAGCCTCTGAAGGTAGCCGCCTGGGATATGGGGTCTCCCGCGGGTTTGGTGAAGTTGGACTCATTTCTCAGGAAGAAATTAGAGCAGTGATTGGGCCAGAAGGTGAGAGTCATAGGCAGAGCAGATAGAGCTGGTGTTAGAACATGTGGCTTCTGCCTCTGCCCTCCCCCTGGCCCTCAGGCTGCTGGGGTGGCCCCTGGCTGCTGGGCTTCACTGTTGATGGGCATTGTTGCTGCAGCCGAGCTGGACCTGGGCTCCCCTGCATTTCAGCCTAACTTTTCTTCTATGTTGGGCCTGTTTCCTGGTCTCTGCCTGTGTATAAGGAAACTCCTGGGTTTGAGCTGAGCTGTCTTCTCACCTGTAAAAACATCTGGCATTTTAGGCCCCTCTGAGCCCATGTTGGCACCACCTGTCACCTTGAAAGTAAAGTTTACCATTTTTTGTTCCCAAGTATGTTTTGACTTAGCAATTAATATGCAGAATTAATGACTCAATCATAATAAATACATTTACCCACTAATAAACTAGTTTAAAAGATTATATAAGTAAAAAAATCCAGAAATGGAAGGTGAAAGTAAGATCTAATGGGTAGGTCAGAGCATTGACTTTAAATTTTTCTATCAAGCATGAATTTCTTTCCAATTAAAATTACGGGAGCTAAAAAAAAAAAAAAAAAGCCTATCTAGCCAGTTTTGCTTGGCCCATCCCTCCCTCCACCTTCCAGGCAGCTTTCCCTGCCCATGATCCTCCCTGAGGCTCCCTGATGCCCCACCCAGCCCACTGATGTTCCTGGCCCTGACCCACCTTGGCAGCTGGAGCACCGTTGCCCAAGATGTTAGGTCCCTGGCCATAGCAGCAGCTCCTGGGTCTCTTCAGACCAAGGTTTGGCACCTCTCTTGGCTTGTGAGCTCTCCCTCTGGAGGGCTAGGCAGTGCCCCTGGGTGAAAGAGGAGGATCTGGGTGACAAGAGAGGGAAGGCTCAGGAGCAGGGCTGCTGACCCTCCCTCTCAGGGCCCTGCTTGAGACAAATGAATAAATGAATGAAAGGGGGGAGGTGTGCAGAGAATCCTTTCCAAGCTGTTCCCCTGCCCAGTCCTTTCATATACGCTGTGTCATTTCAGTCTTCAAGACTCAACTGGGGTAACATCTCCCTTGGAAGCCTTCTCTGACCCCCTTCTCTGGGTACTGTCAGCCTCTGTGCTGCCCTCTGCACAATCTGATCATTTTGCCTGGTGTTGTCATTGTCACCCCACCAGCCTGATTCTTCAGCCTGGCACAGTTAGGACCTCAGGGAGTGTTTGCCAAATGAATGAATCCCCAAACAACCTTGTAGCATTATCCCCACTTTACAGATAAGTACGCTGAGGCTCAGAAAAGTGAATCACTTACCCAGAGCCGTGCAAACTTCTAAGTGGCTGGATTAGGCCTGGGACCCAAGTCTAGACTTCTTTCTGTTTTACACTTGACTGTGTGCAGGGGGTGGGGAGTGCATCATTGGGCAGCCCTGACTGTATGGCCGCCTGTCCCCCACCCCCAGGCATCTGCCCTGTCAACCGGGACACCATAGACTACCTACTTTCAAAGAATGGGAGCGGCAATGCCATCATCATCGTAGTGGGGGGTGCAGCCGAGTCCCTGAGCTCCAGGCCTGGCAAGAATGCAGTCACCCTGCGCAGCCGCAAGGGCTTTGTGAAACTGGCCCTGCGCCACGGGTAAGTGCCTTTCTAAACACACACACGCTTTGCTGGGACCTAGGCAAGAGGCTCCTCGACCCCTGAAGGCAGGGCCTGCGCCCTGGGAAGGCATATGATGGAGTTCACCATCCTGAGGGGGACGGGAGGCTAGAGCTCAGACCGTGAGGTTCGGGCCAGGTTTGTCCAACTGTAGGCTGTGTGTCTGGCTGGGGCAAGGATGCAGGTCAGCTGAGATTCCAGGCTTATAAATGGGAAAGCATCAGAGTGGATCTACAAAGAGACTTACCACCTGAAAACAAAATGTATTATGCTGCTGTACGTACAGCAGGGGAAGCATAGAGAGATCGAGGGGTGAAGAATTTTCTTTTTAATTTGTTTGTTTTTTATTTATTATTATTGAAATAATGAAAATTCTGTAATGATGACTGAGGTGATGAATGCACAACTCTGTGATTATACCAAATACCATTGATTGTACACTTTGGATGAATTGTATGCTTTATTAAGATGTATCAATAAAATTGATTTGTTAAAAAAAATTAAAAACAAAATTCTGAACAAGTTCCAAAAACAATTATGCCGCTAGAAGAGCAAGAGGAGTATGATATGGCTAGAAACATCAGGGAAGGCTTCTTGGAGGTGGTAACCCTGAGGGCAGGCAGAGAAGGGCAGGGCAGCTTAGACTTCTGTCACCCTTTCTAGACAGGCAGACGTGCATTTTGTGTAGCCACCCGTTCAGCACATTTCATTTTACAAAGTATTTTCACTTCTACTGTCTCCTTTGATTCCCCAGCAATCCTGCAGGTGATGGCATTCCCCATTTTCCACTTGAGAAAACTGAGTGAGGCTAAGTGACCTGGTCTGAGACACACTGTAAGATGCAGAGCTGAGCTCTTTGGACTCCAGGTCCACAGTTTTTCTCCCATGCCTGGGCTCTGGAAGACCTCAGGAGGTGGGCCCTGGGGTGATGGACCACTACTGGTGACATAAGCCAGAGTGGGAGAGGGTGTGGCCTACAGTCACAACTTAGAGATGGCACTAAGCCACACCAGCTAGGCCCCATCCAGCTGCCATGTGGCCAGGTGACAGAAGCCCTCCTTTCTCAGGACCTTACTTCAGGCTTCAGGACCTTGGGACACAATCAAATCAGACCCAGAGCCTGCTTTCAGGGAGCTCTATTCGGGGTGGGGGACAGGGACAGTGACAGTGACAACAATGTGCAGAGGGCTGTGACATGGAAGAGAGTATGGGGCTGCGAGAACCTGACTCAGCTGAGAGCGGGTGCTGGGGTCTTCCCAGGGGAAGAAGGCCTTGGAGGGCCAGAGAGAAGAGCAGGTGCTCTAGAGCAGTGCTTTCACCCTTTCTCCTTGCCTAGTGGTCCCAAAGCTCTGACATGGTCCCTAGTCAGTAACAGAGGTGGACAGAGGGCCCATGTGGATCTGGTAGTGAAGGGCATATGAGTTTGGGATCCCCCAGGTATTCTGGTACACCCTGCAGGGGGTGGGGGGCTTTACACTGGTGCCAGTGTTTTAGGACTGGGAGTAGGACCTAAAGCCAGTGACTGGGGTGTGACAGGCTCTACCTCTCCCTTCCAGAGCGGACCTGGTTCCCACGTACTCCTTTGGGGAAAATGAGGTGTACAAGCAAGTGATCTTCGAGGAGGGTTCCTGGGGCCGATGGGTCCAGAAGAAGTTCCAGAAGTACATTGGCTTTGCCCCGTGCATCTTCCACGGCCGAGGCCTCTTCTCCTCTGACACCTGGGGGCTGGTGCCCTACTCCAAGCCCATCACCACCATCGGTGAGCACCCCAGCCTGAAGGGCTGTCCTGAGTGCAGGGTGCCACCTCGCTTCCAATCTGTTAGGATTGCTCTGGCTGTGGCATGGAGGTCACATTGGAAAGGGAGTTGGCCTCCATGGCAGGGCCAGGAAAAGATTAGGCACAGAGTCAAGGGGAATTTAACTTTTAATTTATCAGTTGCCCACCATGTCCCAGGCACTGGTCTAGGCAACAGCAATGCGATGAGACTAAGTATGTCTTTACCCTCCTGGTGCTTACATTCTAGTGGAGGAAACAGACCCTAATTTGAAGGTAGAGGGGGAGAGCATTCCAGGCAGTGTAAACAGCATGTGCTAAGACCCTGAGGCAGGAGTGAGCTTAGTGTATCCAGGGAACAGAAAAAAGTCAAGCGTGGAATAGAGAAAAGAGTGAGTGCCGGTGTAGAGGCAAAGGGGGTGATGACAGCGAGTGGGGAGGAGTGTGTGGTATGACGAGTTGGGATTGGATTGTGTGTTTGTTAAGAAGCCTCTGGAGGGTTCTGAGCAGGAGAATGGTGCAATCTCATTAGTATTTTTATTTCCTGAAGTATTTGGAGAAGCAAGAGTGTTATAGCAGTGTTGGTAAGAGACCAGGATGGTGACAGATGAGGTGGTGGGAGGTGGTCACATTCAAGATACACAATTAAAGATAGGCTTGGCAGGTCTCGCTGATGAACATGATGTTGGATGTGAAGGAAAAGGAGTCAAAGATGACTCCAAGGTTTTGGGACTGCACAATAAGGAAAGGGTGGTGCCATTTAATGGGACACGGAAGGTGGGAGGAGCAGGTTTGGGTGAGGGAATCAAGTGTTCTATTTTAGATGGATCTCAGCCGAGGTGCCTGTAGTGGAGATGGTGAGGCGCAGTTGGGCGTACGAGTCTAGAGTCTGGGAAGAGGTCAAGGCTGGAATTTAAAGTTGGTGTCAACAGCACATAGATGGTATTTCAAGCCATGGGACAGGGTGAGACCATCTAGGGGGTTTGACAGAGAGAGGGTTGAGGACTAAGCCCGGGGCAGAGATCAGGGAAGCCAGGCAGTGCCGACAAGAAGAGGCTAAGAAGGAGCAGCCAGAGGGAAGAGGGGAGCCAAGAGAGTGAGGTGCACTCCAGAAGCCCAGAGGAGACAGTATTGCAGGAAGGAGGGGATGAGCCACTGTGCCATCACTGTCCAAAAGCGGGGGGACGATGAGGGCTGAGCACTGCCTGCTGGATTTGACAATTTGGAGCCTGTGGTGACCTTGACAAAGGACTGTCTGTGACTGGTGGGGACACTCCAGCTGGAATTAGTGGGCCAGGGAGAGAAGGGAGGTGAGGAAGTGGAGACAGTGAGAAGGGACCACACTTGAGCGTTGCTATGCAGAGAGCAGAGATATAGGGCAACAGTTGTGGGGTCAAGAGGTTTTTCTTTTTTTAAGATGATGGTAGCTAACATGTGTTTACTATGTGCCAGGCATTGTTCTATTAATTTACTTAATACTCACAGATATCAGGAAATTAAGTCACAGAGAAATTAAGCTGGTAACTAGCCCAAGGCTATCAACTAGTTAGTGGCAGAGCTAGGACTCATATCCAGCCACCTGGCTCTCTTGTCGTTGCTCTTAACTTGAGGAGGACTTCAACATGTTTGGGTGCTGACGGGAATGATCAGCAGAGAGGGTGAGGAGGGTAGAGGAAGGATGGGGGGAGGGACGGGTGATAGATCCATTACTGTGAGCCAAACAGTCTGCTGGTGAGAAAACAAGACCTAGCAGTCCCTGGGTACGCAGAGCCCACAGTCTATCAGAGAAAACCATATTACAGCAAAGACCATTGGGTGATATGGGAGAATGTGAGGTGCCCTGGGGGTCAGAGTGGACCTCAGGGAGGAGATGAGTACTAGCAGATTAGGACTGTTAGCTAGGAGAGGAGGAGAGAAAGAATTTCTGTCAGAATCAGTAGCCCAAGTGAAGTTCCAACAGCCAGATTGTGTAGATTTTTGAGGGACCAAAAGAAACAATCGAACTGGAACATAAACCTGCAAAGTGTAGCAAAAAACCTAGCTGCATTTGGCCCTCAGCTGTGTTGTTTTGGGTTTGTTTGGGACAGTTGGGAAATACTCTCCCTTGAGAAGATTCCAAAGAATTGCCTACTACAGGGGGCGTGGTGTGTGTGTTAACTCTTCACAAGCTAGAGCTCACATCAGGAGGGTGTGAGCCACAAGCAGTGGACTCAGAGGCCAAAGCTCACATAGGTATTTTCAGTTATCAGTGCCAAGTGTTTTGTTTCGTACTTTTCGATGGAAACAGCCAGCCAGCCTTTTAGGTCACATGACCCCAGACTCACCCTTGGCTCTGATTATACACAAATCCCATATCAGTGGAGCCGGCGTAGCTTTGCATTTATGAGGTCCTGGGTTCAATCCCCAGTGCCTCCTAAAAAAAAAAAAAAGTCTCATACCAGGTCTCTGAGTTTAGGAGGGAGCAAGAACGTTTCCATGACGCCGCTGTGGCTGGAGAGGGGCAGAGTCCTGAGGGCAGCGCAAAGCAGTTTGTTCTTCACCTAAAGAATGGAAAGCTTCCGTGTGCTTGGGGGGAGGAAACTGATCTCTGGGGCTGCTGTGTAGAAAATGGTTTAGAAGGGGCAAGACTGGAAACTAGAGGCTTTCATGGTAGAAGGTGGCACAGACCAAGGAGGTGGCAGTGAAGATGGGGGCAAAATGCATGCATTTGAGAGAAATTTTGGAAATAGCATTATAGGACTTAGGGATGGATTAGGTATGAAGAAGGAACAGGATAAGAAAATAAAACAATGCACAGATGCATGAATGTGGGTCTTTTCCTCCTCCTCCCACCCTTACCACACTTGTCAGGTTATTTCATGGAATCCTCAGAAGAGCCCAATGAGGAAGGAGTCCCATGTGAGAAGTGAGGAAAATGAGGCTCAGAGGGTTGAAGCGACTCACCCAGAGCAGGGCAAAATAAAGCCATGACTTGATCCCACAACTCTCCCAGGAACCCCCAGCAGAGTGCATTGGGTAAGGGCACTGGGTCGGCCAGTCTGGAATTCTCAGCTGGGCCTCAGTCTACTCATCTGTATAAAGAGACAACCTGAGATACCACGTATAAAGCGTTCCGCCCAGTTCCTGGCACACAGGGCAGGCACGTAGCACAGGGCCACTGCCACCAGCATCTCGGTGGGCGCCTGGGGATGGGGACGCTGAATGGCAGTGACTAACCGGAGCCTCTGCCTCATCCCTGCAGTGGGTGAGCCCATCACCATTCCCAAGCTGGAGCACCCGACCCAGCAAGACATCGACCTGTACCACGCCATGTACATGGAGGCCCTGGTGAAGCTCTTCGACAAGCACAAGACCAAGTTTGGCCTCCCGGAGACAGAGGTCCTGGAGGTGAACTGAGCCAGCCCTTGGACAGCTCCCGGGAGGAACCAGCTACAAATCGTTTTCTACTGAGTTCTTGAGTGCTTTTTATTCTGTAAATTTGGAAGCGTCATGGGTGTCTGTGGGTTATTTAAAAGAAATTATAATAATTTTGTTAAACCATTACACTGTTAGGTCTTTTTTAAGGAGGAAAAAAATTACTATTTCAAGCTCTTTCACTTCTGGTCTGTCCTTTCCTAGGTGGTCGCTAACACCTCTGGCCCTTTCCAGTTTCTCTACCACCCCCTCATCTTCCTTTCCCAAAATTACAGAGGAAGCTCAGTCCTCGTTGATTGGTGGAAGGAGGACAGCCATTAGCGACTCAGGTCAGTTAGATGGTTCGCTTTTTGCGCTGCAGGATGAGAGGCAGAAGCCCCTCCTAATACAAACACCTTTCTTCCCAGGCACCCCACGCTTGACTACAGGACTGGTCCCTCAGCTAGGGCAAGACTCGGGGGACGCGGTGGTCCCCATTTTGCAGAAGGCAGTGGTGTGCCTCTGGCATGCTCCAGCATATTCTCCTTTCTGTCCTCCCCCTCTCCTGACACCCACCCAGAAACTTCTCCAGTTTCTCCCCTAAATCTTCTTCTGTTTCTCAAATCTGAGCCTGCGCTGGCCTCCAGAGCAAGGACGGGGCTGACTGTGGTGCTGTGCTGGGGAAAAGGGCTGGCCCAGGTGCACCACCTCTGGGATTCTCTGGCCACTGTTTTCTGGTTAGAGTGACTGGTTTTCTTTTCTCAGGAAGCTGATGACATGGACTCAGTGCAGCCTCAGCCTTGGCCCGAATCACATACTTCCCGGTGGCCTCAGTTATGCTTAACCCACACTCCCAAGACTGGGTGTGAGGAAGGGGTCTCTCTTCCTGTTCACAGAGGGGCCTGGCCCTCTGAGCAGCAGAATTGGTTCTAGGACAGGAGGCCCGTGAACCCAAGCCTCCCATCTTTGTGCCTTTCTGAAGGGGGTGGGCCAAGGACGAAACCCAGCCCCTCCTCTCTGTTGTCTTCTCTTGATTTTATTGTACCATGTCACACTTTTGTATATTCCTAGACAAATAAATGAAAACAAGAGTTCCCTCTGCGTTTTGTTGGGGTTGCATCTGCATCCTGTTGCTGAGACTTGGGAAAGACCGTGGCCCCTGCAAGGCTGTCTGCTGAGCCCTCCACAGCCTTGCTCTTTCAGCCCACATGGCCATGTTGTGCTATATTAGTTATATATTGTTCTGTTACAAAGTGCCCCAAAACAGTGGCTTAAAACATTTGGCATCTCAGTTTCTGTGGGTCAGGCGCCTAGGCCTGGCTTAGCCGGGTCCTCTGGCCCGGCTTCAGTCGTGGTGTTGGCCAGGGCTGCGGGTCATCTCAGAGCTTGGCTTGGGGAGCATCCACTCCCTAGCTCATCCATGTGGTTTTGGCAGGATTCAGTTCCTCATTGACTGGTGCCCAGAGGCGGCCACCCTCAGTTCCTTGCCACGTGTGCCCCTCCGTAGAGCAGCGTACAGCATGGCAGCTGCCTTCATCAGCTACAGCAAACGAGCCAGAGAAAGAATGTGTGAGCAAGACACAAGTCTTTTCAAACCTGATCTTGGAGGTGATATCCTATCACTGCCATATTTTGTTCATTAGATGCTAGTCACTAGGTCCACCCCACACTCAAGAGGAGAGGGTTACACAAGGGAGTGAATACCAGGAGGCAGGGATCACTGGGAGCCAGTTCAGACGCTGCCTACCACAGGTGGGGAAGGGCTACCATCTGGCGGTAAGGTCCTGGAACGGCCGAGCTGAAAGTATCATTCAAACTGTGTTCCCTGAGTGATAGCAAAAAGGGGGAGGCAGCCTGCTGATACCCTTCTGATTTCAAGCCACACCAAGGTCCCAATGAGTACTAAACTCCTGGGAACCCTTCCCAGCTAAGTCCAAAGGACCTCATTCCAAATTCCCCACTGCCTAAGTGCCTGCCCTTGCTGCTTATCTGCCCCAGGGACTGTTCCTCTGTACTAGAAGCTGTGAGTGGGCTGCTTGGGATACAGATACGGACTGGATCCATGCTGAGAGCAGAGACAATTGTTGGACATAGGATGACCAGAGCTGTGACAGAGAGGCCCCTAACCCAATCGGGGGTGCCTCTTTGAGGATGTAAAGCCTGAGCAGGGCCTAAAGGGTGGCTGGAAGTTTGCCACAAAGGGAAGCCGGTAAAGGGCAGAGTCACAATGCAGAGATGGGGGAGACAGCATTGCTGGCTTGAAAGGATGGGGGGAGGGGGGCCTCGAATTGGAAAGGCAGAGAGGCTGCTTTAGTGAATTTCTAGGTGGCCAGGACAGAGTGGTGAGAGGAGGTGCTCTGCGGTGGGACAAGAGGGGCCCAGGGAGCCTGGATCCTACAGTGCCAGAGAGGCAGGGAAGGGGAAGACCCAGGCTGTCCTAGGTTGGACGGCTCAGGTGAGCGGACAGGCATTTCGTCTAGGAAGCAGAAAAGGCCTGTTTTCTGAGTAGTGCCTCAGCCCCCAGCCCAGCCCCAGCCTGAGCCTAGCCCTGGTCCCAAGCTGGGTTGTCAACTCAGCCTCTGGCTTCAGGCTAAGCCCTGGCCCTAACCTAGGCCACTCCACAAACGTAAGCCGTTATTCTCAAGACTCATTGCTTTTATGAATATTGAATGCCTACTGTACACTAGGGAGTGTAGCCATCTCTGCCTAAGGAGAACAGTGGCCATAACCAGATCCCAAATCCCAGAGAGTTCCCCCTCGTCCGGGCCAATGTATGTCTAGGAGCGGCCGGTCCAGAGCAGAGGGCATGGGGGAACTCCAGGTGAATGCTGTGAACATTGCCTGAGGTTGGGAATTGTTACCTTGGAAGATGGAACTGGAACCACCTTTTCTGGAAGGCTCTCTTCACCTTTGGGCGTTTGAGATGGAGCTGCAGCCCCAGCCTGGAGATTCTCCATTCCTTGATTCTGCCTGTGGTTCCTAGATATATCCACTAGGGGGCACTGAGGGCGGTTCTGAAGCGACCGCCACACAGCCAGCTTCTAAGCCTTCTTTTCACAACATTTTGACATTTTATCCAGTTCCTACTCTGGGCTATAAGCTAGGGATTGTAAAATCACGCAACACAAAAGATCAGCAGTAGACAGGAAGTTTTAAATCATCGAAACAACTCCTCCTAATCTGGGAAACTGGCACAGATTGGCCAAAGGACTTGCATCTCGTCACACAAAAACATTTACTGCACGCCTGCAGTTGACAGGGTGTGAAGGGCTTCTGAATTGAATGTCCCTTGTTTGTAGGCATTTGTAATGTTAGGGAGGCAGAAATGTAAAACAACTTTCTTTAAAAAAAAGCAAAGAACATTCGCCTCCTCTTATATTCCGTCTAGGTTCTTACATGTCACTATTGCCCACCCAGCAGCAGAACCAGACATCCCATTATGGACGCCCCCTTCCTCTTTCCAACAACACTACCCACTTGCTGATCCACTGTTGGAATGTCTTTCAAACTATTCCTTCCTTTCTCATCCATTATAATGTATACTAAAAAGTAGGGGGTCCGGACTGTGACAGTGCCGTTACCAGCTACATTACCATGTTACTTAACCTCTTTGAGCCTCAGTTTCCTCATCTGTAAAATGGGAATAATCTCTATTCATGATCAAATGAGATAATGTATATATAAATGAAAAGTGTTCAGCCCAGGACTTGGCCCAAAGTCTCCCACCAGGAAATGATCACCGTAATCATTATCATCGCATTCTTACCAGATCTCTCTGAGCTATTGCACTGCGCTCCCTGTTTCCAGGCTTCTCACCAGTTCACTCTCCCATGCAGCAGCCAAAGTGGTCATACATATAAACATTTTTATAAAATATAATTCACATACCATAAAGTTCCACCCTTTTAAAGTGGGTTTTAGCATATTCAAAAGGCTGTGCAACCATCACCACTAAGAACATTTACACCATCTGTATTAGTCAGCCAAAGGGGTGCTAATGTGAAATACCAAAAATGGGTTGGTCTTTACAAAGGGTATTTATTTGGGGTAGAAGTCCACAGTTACCAGGCCAAAAAGCATAAGTTTCTTCCCTCACCAAAGTCCATTGTCACGTGTTGGAGCAAGACAGCTGCCGACATTTGCCCAAGGGTTCAGGCTTCTTGGGTTCCTCTCTTCCCAGGGCTGCGTTTCTCTCCGGGCTTAGCTCCTGTTTCCTCCACAAGGTCAGCTGTAGGCCATCAGGCGAATGGCTCGCTTCTCTTCTCCTGGGGCCTTCTTTCCAACATCAAAGCTGCTTCTCAAAGACTGCTTCTGCTCTGTTCTTGCCATGCCTTTTATATTTGATTCCCCACCCACCAAGGGTGGGGCTCAATGCCCTACTGACGTGGCCCAGTCAACGCCCTAATCATAACTTAATCATGCCCAGATTAACAGATCAGTTTACAAGCATGATCCAATTATATCTTTGGAACTCATAATTACATTAAATTGGCCAATGGCTACACCATCCCAAAAAGAAAAGCCATACTCATTAGCAGTCACTGCCCAGTGCCCCCTCCTCTCATCCCCTGACAATCACTGATCTCCTTTCTGTTTCAATGGATTTGCCTATTATGTACCATATTGTATGATGTGATCTTTTGTGACAGGCTTCTTTCATTTAGATGTTTTCAAGATTTATCCATATAGCATGTATCAGTACTTAATTCCTTTTTATGGTTGAATAATAGTCCATTGTATGGATATACTATTTTTAGTTTATCCACTTATTACTTGATGGACATTTGGGTTGTTTCCATTTTTTGGCCATTGTGTAGAATACTTCATTTGTGAACACAATTTGATGCGGACATATGTTTCAGACCCCTCAGGGGTATACCTAGGTGTGGAATTACTGGGTCATATGATAATTCTATGTTTAGCATTTTGACAAACTGGAAGACTATTTCCTAAATTGGCTTCATCATTTTACAGTCCCACCAGCAATGTATGAGGGCTCCAATTTCTTTGTATCTTCATCCACATTTTTTACATTAACCATCCTAGTATGTGTGAAGTAGCATCTCATAGTTTTGATTTGTCTTTCCCTATGGCTAATGATGTTGAACATTTCTTTAAACTTTTTGCCCATTTTTAAAAGCATTTTTATTGAGATATATTCACGTACAATACAATCCATCCTATATGTTCAATCTATGGCTTTTAGTATAATTACAGTGTTGTGCATTCATTACCACGAAAAAATTTACAACAATTTCTTTACTCCATGAAAGAAAAGTTCCATACCCCTTAGCAGTCACCTCTCAATCCCTCTAACTTGGGAGCAGATGTGGCTCAAGTATCTTCCCACATGGGAGATGCTGAGTTCAATACCCGGAGTCTCCTAAAAAACAAACAACAAGCAAACAAATGAAAAAACCAACTCAGGGGAGCCAATGTGACTCAGTGGATGAGTGCCAGCTTCCCAAAAGTGAGGTCCCGGTCTCAATCCTGGGCCCTGGTACCTCAAGAAAAAAAAAAAAAAAATCCCTCTATCTTTCCCCAACACTACATAACCACTAATCTAATTTCATCTTTATAAACGGATTTATATTTACATTTTGTATAAATGGAATCATACAATATGTAGTACTTTGTGTCTGGTTTCTTTAACTTAGCATAATATGTTGTGGGGGTTTTTTGCCTGATAGTAACATCTTGTAACATTAACATGCATTTGTTCAGTTTCAAAGAAAAACAGTCTTATATATGCAATGTTACCCATATTCATATTTCACATGAGGTTTCACTATGCTCTACCATCCCATGTTACTTTTTTTTGCTTTCCTTTTAGTAATATACATGATTTTAGACTTTCTCTTTCAACCACTGTCATACCCATATAATAGCACTGCTAGTTACAAACACTATGATGTGCTTTCACCTTTTCTATTCATTTCCAAAGATTAACAATCTTTTTTTTAACTTTATTTTGTACATTTAATAATTGAAAATATAAACAATTAAAAACTAAAAAGTAAACACAGATGAATAAATATATATATATTTCTCAGTTAAATGTACTGGATACATATAAATTTTTTTAATCAAACAATATGATTAACAAACAATCTTTTTGTCAATTCTGCACAGATTAACCCTCAGCTTTGCATTCTCTAAACTCATTCTATTTTCTGGTGAACTATATTCTACTTATTAACTCCATGAGTTTACACAATATATTTAGTTCATAATAGCACAATCATACAGAATTTGTCCTTTTGTGTCCAGCTTGCTTCACTCAACATAGTGTCCTCCAGGTTCATCCACATTGCCGTATGCTTCATCAATTAATTCTTACCACTGCATGATATTCCATTGTGTTTATACACCACAGTTTGTTTATCCATTCGTCTGTTGATGGACACCTGGGTTGTTTCCAACTTTGGCAATCGTGAATAATGTTTCTATGAACATCGGTGTGCAGATGTCTGTTAGGGTCACTGCTCTCAGTTCTTCTGGGTATATACTCAGTAGTGGTATTGCCGGGTCCCATAGCTAGTCTATATTCAACTTCTTTAGGAACTGCCAAACAGTCCTTCACAGTGGCTGTAGCATTCTACGTTCCCACCAACAGTGAATAATTGTTCCTGTCTCTCCACATCCTCTCCAACACTTGTAGTTCTCTGTCTTTTTAATAGTGGCCATTCCGATAGGTGTGAAATATCTCATTGTAGCTTTGATTTGCATTTCCATAATCACCAGTGACATTGAACAGTTTTTCATGAATTTTTTTTTTCTTTTTGCCATTTGTATTTCTTCTTTGGGCAAATGTCTATTTGGGTCTTTTACCCATTTTTAAATCAGGTCATTTCTCTTTTTATTGTTGAGTTTAGCATCTCTTTATATATCATGGATATTAAACCCTTATCAGACTTGTGATTTCCAAATATTTTCTCCCATTGAGTCGGCTGCCTTTTCATATTTTTGACAAAATTCTTTGAGGTGCAAAAGCATTTAATTTTGAAGAGGTCCCATTTATCTATTTTTTCTTTTGTTGCTCATACTTTGGGTGTAAGGTCCAAGAAACCACCACTTACCACAAGATCTTGAAGATGTTTCCGTACATTGTCTTCTAGTTGTTTTGTGGTCCTGGCTTTTATATTTAGGTCTTTGATCCATTTTCAGTTGATTCTTGTATAGGGAATGAGATAAGGGTCCTCTTTCATTCTTTTGGTTGTATATATCCAGTTCTCGCAGCACAATTTGTTGAAGAGACTGTTTTGTCCCAGTAACGTGGACTTGGTAGGTTTGTCAAAAAACAGTTGGCAATAGAGTTGAGGGTTTATTTCTGGGTTCTCAATTCTATTCCACTGATCAATGTGTCTATCTTTATGCCAATACCATGCTGTTTTGACCAGTGTAACTTTGTAATATGTTTCAAGGTCAGGCAGTGAAAGTCCTCCCACATCGCTCTTCTTTTTTTTAGGTTGCTTTTGGCTATTCAGGTGCATTTTCCCTTCAAATACATTTGGTAATTGCCTTTTCTATTTCTGTGAAATAGGCTGTTGAAATTTTGAATGATATTGCATTGAATCTGTAAATTAGTTTGGGTAGGATTGACATCTTCACGATATTTAGTCTTCCAATCCATTAACATGGAATGTGTTTCCATTTGTTTTGGTCTTCTTTGATTTCTTGTGGCATTGTTTTGTAGTTTTCTGAATATAGGTCCTGAACATCTTTGGCTAAATAGCTTCCTAAGTATTTTGAGTCTTTTTGTTGCTAATATAAATGGACTTTTTTCCTGATTTCCTCCTCAGATTGTTCAGTACTAGTGTACAGAAACATTACTAATTTTTGCTTGTTGATCTTGTATCCTACCACTTTGTTGAACTCATTTATTAGCTCAAGTAGCTTTGTTATAGACATTTCAGAGTTTTCTAAATACAGGATCATGTCATCCATGAATACTGAGAGTTTTACTTCCTCTTTTCCTATTTGGATGCCTTTTATTTTTTACTCTAATTGCCCTAGCTAGAACTTCAAGCACAATATTGAATAACAGTGGTGACAGTGGGCATCCTTGTCTTGTTCCAGGTCTTAGAGGGAAAGCTTTCAATCTTTCCCCATTGAGTATGATGTTGGCTGTGGGTTTTTCATATATGCCCATTTTCATTTGAGCGATTTTCCTTGTTTTCCTATCTTTTGACGTGTTTTTAACAAGAAAGGATGCTGGATTTTGTCAAATGCCTTTTCTGCATTGATCTAGATGATCATGTGTTGTTGTTTTTTCCCCTTCAATTTGTTAATGTGGTGTAGTGTGTTAACTGATTTTCTAATGTCGAACCACCCTTGCATAACAGGAATAAAACCCACATGATAGTGATGAATACTTGTTTTTATATGCTGTTGATTCGACTTGCAAATTTTTGTTAAGAACTTTTGCATCCCTTTTCATTAGAGAGATTGGCCTGTAATTTTCTTTTCTTGTAGTATCTTTATCTTGCTTTGGTATTAGGGTGATGTTGGCTTCATAAAAGGTGGTGGGTAATTTTCCCTTCTCTTCAGTTTTTCGAAGAGTTTAAACAGGATTGCTGTTCATTCTTCTCAAAATGCTTGGTAGAATTCACCTAAGAGACCATCTGGTCATGGACTTTATTTTGTTGCGAGATTTTTCATAATTTTTTCAATCTCTTTAAATGTGATTCGTTTAAGTTCTTGTATTTCTTGTAGCGTTTATGTTTGTGCATTTCTACGAATTTATCCTTTTCATTTAGGTTGTCTAGTTTGTTGGCATACAGTTTCTCATAAAATCCACTTATGATCCTTTTTTTTTTTTAATTAAAAAATCTTTTTATTTTTAAAGGTTTGCATTATATAAACGTTACAAAAAAAATTTAGGGCATTCCCATATGCCCCAGTCCCTCCCCCTCTCTCACTTTCCCACATTAACATCTTTCATTAGTGTGGTACATTTGTTACCATTGATGAACATATATTGAAGCATTGCTACTAACTGTGGATTATAGGTTACATTATAGTTTACACTCTGCCCTGCACAATTTTATAGGTTATGACAAAATGTATAATGGCCTGTATCTGTCATTGCAATGTCATGCAGAACAATTGCAAAGTCCTGAAAATGCCCATATGTTGCACCTATTCTTCCCTCTCCCTCCCCTCAGAACTTCTGGTGGCCACTGCCTTTATATCAATGATACAAGTTCTTCCATTGCTAGAATAAGTCTATAATAGAATAATTAAGAAGTTCAATGTGATTCTTTTTTCATGTGAATATCCATTTGTCCCAGAATCATTTGTTGGATAGAATATTCTTTCCCAATTGAATTGTCTTGGCAACTTTCTTAAAAATCAATTGACTGTAAATGTGAGGGTTTATTTCTGGACTCTGTTATGTTCCATTGATCTGTGTCTATCTTTAGGCCCAGTACTACATTGTCTTGATTACCATCACTTTGTAGCGTGCTTTTAATTGCAGCAGGGTGAGTCTTCCTACTTTGTTCTTTTATCAAGGTTATTTTGCCTTTTCTAGATTCTTTGAATTTCCATATGGATTTTATGATCAGCTGGTCAATTATTTTAAATAAAGATGTGAAGTCTTCCAGAGGCAATGATTCTTAATTATTCCTGAGAAGGTGCGCAGTGTGCTGTCACCCACCACGTGTGGATGGAAGACCATGGCCAGGCCACTTTCCACGTCTCTGAACAAGTTGGAAGCAACCGTTCCTGATTGTGGAGAAGAAAAGATTTTATTTTCAATCTTGCAGGAAGGAGTGCGCAACCAGACATGTGGCTGGCGCCTGGAACAAAGGAGAGTGTTATGATCCCTTTTAATTCTTTGGGGTCAGTCATTACTTCACCCCTTTCATTTCTGATTGTATTTATTTGCATTTTCTGTCTTTTTTTCTTTGTTAGCCTAGCTAAGGGTTTGTCAATTTTTTTTAAAAGAAGGTACCAGGGATTGAACCCAGGACTTTGTACGTGTGAAGAAGGCATTCAACTACTGAGCTACACCCTCTCCTTTTGTCAATTTTATTGATCTTCTCAATGAGCGAGGTTTTGGTTTTGTTGATTTTCTCTATTGTTTTTTGTTGTTGTTGTTGTACTCAATTTCATTAATTCTTTTCTAAACTTTATTATTTCTTTCCTTCTGCTTGCTTTGGGGATGGGTTTGTTGTTCTTTTTCTAGTTTCTCCATGGTTCACGTAGATCTTTGATTTTAGCTCTTCTTTTTTTCTTTTTTTATTGTTTTATTTTGTTGTTGTTGTTGTTGTTTTCTTCTTTTTTAATATAGGAGTTTAGGGCTATAAATTTCCCATTTGCAGTATCCCAAAAGTTTTCATAAGTGTGCTCTCATTTTCATTTGTCTCAATATATTTACTAATTTCTCTTACAATTTCTTCTTTGACCCCCTGATTGTTTAGGAGTGTGTTTTTCAGCCTCCCCATATTTGACAATTTTCCCCTTTCTCATGTATCATTGATTTCCAATTTTATTCCATTATGATCTGAGAAGGTGCTTTGTATAATTTCAATCTTTTTATATTTATTGAGACCTGCCTGTGACCCAACACGTGGTCTATCCTGGAGAAAGATCCATGAGCACTTGAGAAGAATGTATAACCCTCTGATTTGGGATGCAATGTTCTGTGTATGTCTGTTAGGTCTAGCTCATTTATCATATTGTCCAGGTTTTCTGTTTCCTTGTTGATCTTCTGTCTAGTTTTTCTATCTAATGATGCGATTAGTGTGTTGAAGTCTCCAATGATTATTGTAGAGATATCTATTTCTCCCTTTGGTTTTGCCAGAGTTTGCTTCATGTATTTTGGGGCACCATGGTTAAGTTCATAGATATTTATGACTGTTATTTCTTCCTGGTGGATTGTCCCTTTTATTAATATGTAGTGGTCTTCTGTACCTCTTATAGCTATTATGCATTTAAAGTCTGTTTTGTCCAATATTAGTATAGCTCTTTTTTTTTTTTTTTTTTTTTTTTTTTTTTTTATAACTGTTGGAATGGGGTATCTTTTTCTAATCTTTCACTTTCAGCCAGTTTGTATCCCTGAATCTTTGGTGAGTCTCTTGTAGGCAGCATATGGATGGCTCATGTTTTTGGTTTTTTTAATCCATTCTGACAGCCTGTATCTTTTGATTGGGGAGTTTAGTTCATTCACATTCAATGATACTACTGTAAATGCATTATTTACTTCCACCATTTTATTCTTTAGTTTTCATATGTCATATCTTATTTTTGTCTGCCTTTTTACTCTTTTTGTTATCCTTTCTGCTAATCTTGTCTTCTACATTCTCCTTCAAGGCTCTCTTTCCTGTCTTTTTATTTTGGGCTTCAAGACTCCCTTTGCTATTTCCTCCAAAGGCAGACTCTTTTTTATTAACTCTCTTAGTTTCTGTTTATTTGTGAATATTTTAAGCTCAACTTCATATTTGAAGGACAGTTTTGCTGGATAAAGAATTCTCAGCTGGCAGTTTTTCTCTTTCAGTTTCCTAATTGTATCATACCACTGTCTTCTTGTCTTCATGGTTTCTGATGAGAAATCCACATTAAATCTTACTGGATGTCCCTTATATGTGATGGTTTGCTTTTCCCTTGTTGCTCTCAGAATTTTCTCTTTATCCCTGACATTTGATATTCTGAGTAGTATGTGTCTTGGAGTAGGTCTATTCGAATTTATTCTGATTGGGGTATTCTGTGCTTCTTGGACATGTAAATTCATTTCTTTCACAAGTGTTGGGAAATTTTCAGCCATTATTTCCTTAGTTCTTTTTCCCTTCCCTTCTCCTTCAGGAACTCCCATGACACATATGTTGTACTTTGTATTGTCATTCAACTCCTGAGCCCCTGCTTAATTTTTTTCCATTCTTTTTTCTCTTCAAGTTCAGCTGTTCTGTCTTCTGTATCCCTTATTCTTTCTTCTATCATTTTGAGCCTGCTGTTGTATGCCTCTAATGTGTTTTTTATCTCACCTATCATGTCTTTCATTCCCATGAGCTCTGTTATTTTTCTATTCAGGTTTTCAAATTCTTCTTTGTGCTTGCTCAGTGTTTTCTTGATGTCATTTATTTCTTTAGCCATATTGTCTTTCACCTTATTAATTTGAATTTGGAAATTTGTATGAGTCTCATTGATTAGTTGCCTCAAATCTTGTGTGTCATCTGGGGCTTTGATATATTCCTTTGCTTAGGCCATTTCTTCCATTTAATTGGAAAATGGAATGTATGGCTTGTAATTTTTGCTGATGTCTAGGCATCTGATTATGATGATGAGTTTACTCTGATGCTCAATTTCTCTCTCTTTAGTAGGTATTTAGTGGTAGGAGCTGTGTGTTACTGCCA
>JAQZBX010008069.1:0-49237 GCA_029593785.1 Cabassous unicinctus | reverse complement strand
ACACAAGGAATGGTAACATGATGAGGTTTGGTTAGCTAAAGGGCAGAGACTTGCTTAAGCAATAATTATACCATCTTTTGTTTATGTATCACTTTGTATCATATTTTGTGGCATACCATTTTATACATTGTCTCATTTAACTTTATTAGGCTATGACACTGAGCTGCATGATTCAGCATTTTAAGTGTCACTTGGCAAACATGATGGTAAAATGAGAAGAAGTCAGGGGAAGAAATTTCCCATCATTGTTTGTACAACCTTGGGCCAATTGCCACGACCTTCAATGAGAGGCTTCTCTGCAAGTATGAGAGGATTAAGAATAGCAATGACTATAAACGTTGAACAAGTGCTATATAAAGAATATTAGCTTAGTAATTCCATACCTACCTATTTTCATTTGATCTGGTTTGTGTGCTAAGCCCTGACGATGCGGGGATGAATAGCTGATCCTTACTTTAAGCGGCTCAGAGATGGCACAGGTCAGCTCCAGGTAACAACCCTATTGTGGAAATGTGTAGGTGGATCAGGAATGTTTTGCAGAGAAGCAACTTGCTTGGTTCAGTTTAGGTAGAAGCTTATCACCATCGCATCAAAAGAATAAGGACTTTGGAGTCAGTTCGGTATGGCTTTGATTCAGTTAGGTAAATTCATCATTTCCTGTGATGCTCGACTTGTTTGTCTGTTAAATGGGATAATAATCCACCTTGCAGGGAAGTTATAAGAATTAAAGCTAATGGGTATGTAAAGCAGTTTGGATATAGCCCAGCACACAGCAGGTGTTCAGGAGATGGTAGCAATATTGATGATGAGCCACTGGAATCGAACTTCCTTGGGGACAGGGGTTTGTGCTCGTTTTGTTCACTTTTATACCTGCTATGTGCCCTGAATGTGCATGGTACTTAATGGAGGCATTTAATGAACATATTTTTTAATGAATAGAAAATGGAAAGAGACAGTAGCAGAGCAAATAGCATGAATGAATGAAAAGTCTGTCTGTTGGAAGCCGGAAGCCACATGGTCCCCCTTGGAAGATGTTTGACAAGCTGAGCCTGCAATCAAGTTGATCTGAGATCTGGGGAGAAACCATGCCTGAAATCACTTTTTATGAAGCCGAAATATTTACTCTTCGCAGGAGAGAGAAGAAAGCTGACAAGAGGTGTCGGGAATGGGTTCTATGGTATGAGTCATAAATCTTAGGTTCATTTTTAACGAATGCAGTATGTGATTGAAATAATTGTATTTGAATTTATGTTCTGCCTCTTCCTGTAACACGTGGGGGAGGAGCAAATCTACAAAGGCAATCTGAACATTTTGCAGTTTTGAAGTTCAAAGTGTTGCCAAATAAACCAAAATATATCAGAACCCCACTTCCAAAAGATAATGGCTGCTCAACTCTGCCTGCCAAAGCGATTGTGTGAGGGGTGCTTTGAGCTCCTTTTAAAAGTCCCAGTTGACCTAAAACTTGTTTCTATCACTTTCCAATGAAGTGTGAAGTGCTCCTTTAGCTGCCTTTTGTGGAGGAGGAGGGGGAAGGGGTTGATCCTGTCTCAATCTTTGGATAAACTTTAGAGAAAAACAGGCTGCTGGTGAGAAAAGTGAAGTCATTCCTGGCTTTCAGAACTATTTCTTGGGAAACATTGTTAATTCCAGAAATATGGGAAACACATAATCTGAAAACCCCCAGCTACAAATACCTTTTTAAGTGCTGGAAACATTTTAGGAAACATCCTTTTTAAATGCATGGCTGAGCTTGCAAGAAAGTATGGAATGTTTCCAGGGGTTCAGAATGGAGCTAAGGGGCTGAGTAGAAAGCCCACCAGCTTACCCTATGGCCAGGTGTGGAAGGCTGGGGGTAGGGCAACCCGAGAACCCCTAGTAAGTGAGGTAGGCACTGAGAAGTGAGAATTCTTTCTTCAGCCAGACCACAAAGGATTACAACCTCAGTGACAAAGTAGAATAAAGGACAATTCCCACCCCCATCCCCCAGACAAGTGAGCTTCTCTGCCTAGAGCAGGACTTGGGATGGATCCCAAAGCCCCCTTGGAATTCACCCTAAAGAACTGCACCTTAAAGAAAAGCATGTAGGGAACAACTGTATTAAGACTAAAAAGTTTGAATTTGGGGTAAAAAACATTATTAGGATAAAAAAAAAGTCACCAACTAATGAAGAAAGAAACAATCCTGAGATTGTAAACTCTAACTCCATCATCTTGAAGCAGGTTAGTACAGGAAATGAGGGTAGGCAGCTGGTCAGAACAGAGCCATAACCATCACAGCTGAGACCCAGCAAAGAACATGGCTGTGAGACCCAGCCTGGAAACCCCATGAGGGAGGGCAGCTGCTTGAAAACAAAGTCATAACTGTTACAGCTGAAAAGTCTGCCAAGACCCTGGACCTGAGGTCCCTTTTGAAACTCCCAGGCTCAAAAGAAGGCCCGGATAACTCCAAACAGAAAGGCCTCCTTGGTTCCCTGAAAGCTAACAGGTGAAGATGGAAAAGCAACCAATTAGGACAGCAAGTAATTGAGATCCCTCCTTAATGCAGGGAAGGGGAAGAGGAAAGGTCTTAGAAAGGCTTATCCCAGGGTGCCACATTGCACCCTGTAGCACATCCACACTCAAACCTCTAGTGTATACTCTTGCTTTTTCTCATTTCTCAATAAACATTTTACTTGCTTGCCTACCCTATGGCATGTCCTTAAATTCCTTTATACAATGTAGCCAAGAACCTAGAAACCCAAAGCATTCCACAAACAACTTTGGAGAGCCAGCCAGGAGTACAGGAGGTAAGTAACACTCCCTGACACCTGTCAAAGCCTGGTGACTCTCGGTTTTTAACCAGAGCCTGTCTGTGCCCTCTTTTGTCTTATTAATGAGGCCCCTGAGACTCCCACCCTTGGCTGTGACCAGTGGTTTATCCCTTCCTCAGTTCCACGGAGGCCCTGAGATTTCTGTTACCCCATTACCTCTGGGGCCTCCTAGGCTATTTGCCTGCAAGCTGCAGAACAATCAATCTCTGGCTTCTTAATGTCTGGCTTAACTGCAAACCTCAGTCCCTGGCAGCAGCCATAAAGTGAGTTCTCTCCCACAGCTACTTCCTAAGACCTTTGCAAGAGTGGGCCAAAAGAAGTGTCCCTAGTCAGCCCCTTTTCTTGGGAGGAAGTCCGGATTGGTAGCTTCAGTCTGGGAACTGGACCCAGACATCTCCCAAGACCTCTAAGGCCCTGGGGATACCCAGCAAGCAGGAGTCCCAATTCCAAGAACATCAGGATGATGGGGCAGTGAGCACTTTCCATTCAGTCAGGTCTAGGAGTGGGACATTACTGAGATTAACTGATGTGTTTATCCTCCTTTAGAATAATGGGCAGCTCCTCCAGCATTCCAGCAGACTCCCCATTGAGGTGTCTTCTCAGGAATTGGGACAATCTACCTACTGATGGTCTAAAATGGAAGAGGCTAGTCTTTTTCTGTCACATCATGTGGCCACAATACAAATTAGAGAACAGCCAAGAGTGGCCTCTGAATGGGACGGACCCTGAATTCCATTAGACCCCTTGCATAAGAGGGAAGAAGGGGACAGGCATATCTGAAGGCCAGAGACCATATATATGTCTCTTCAAAAGGATGAGCAAGCGCACAACCAAGCAGGTCAAGTATAATAAGCTCAGGGAAATTACTCAGAGGCAATACAAAAACCCAATCTTATTTCAAGGAAAGCTGGTAGAGGCAATAAAAAGTACAATCTGGTAGCTCCTGACTCGAGGGAAGAACAGATCCTACTAGGAACTCACTTCATTATCCAGTGTGCTTTGGATATCCGTAGGAGGCTGCAAAAACTTTCCCTGGGTCCCCAAACTTCCATGAAATCCCTTTTAGAAACAACCTTCACAGTTTTCAACAATCGAGACTGCACCACTGAGGAGGAACAGGTAAGGAGAGGCAGGCAAAGGGCCCAGGAACAGGCTCACATTTAGCTGCCTTTGTTAAAGGCACCCTGTCACCTTGGGGCCACCTGAACCCAGGCTCCACGACAGCAGGAACCTATTTCAAGTGTAGAGAGGCAAGCCCCTGGCTCCACATTGTTTCAAGGCCAGGACCCACCAGGGCCTTGCCCCAGGGGAGAATGGAAGGGGCCTGAGTCCAGATGTGGCTCCCTGAATGACACCACAAACCATCAACCAGGAGGAACCTTGGGTGACCCTTGACGTGGCAGGTAAGATTGTTAATTTCTTAATTAACATGGGAGCCACTTATTCTTTCCTGACCTGCCACTCCAGACCTCTCTGGTCTTGGTCATGCCTAATAAGGGGAGTGGTTGGGCAGTCAAGATCTAGGCTGTTTACTAAACCTCTCCCCTGTAGAATAGGAAACCTTCTCATAAGACATCAATTAAGTAGTATCTCTTCAAGGAGGAAGCTGTTAAAGGTCTCCAACCTATGATTAAAAAGTTCCTGGAGAATAGCCTCCTAGTTCCCTGCCAATCCCCTTGCAACACACCAATCCTTCCAGCGGAAAAGCCCGCAGGACTTTACCCCTTGCGAGAAGATGCTGTTGGGGATACAGCCCCAGAGTAGCCCTGATTCATATCTTGTCAGCCGTGGGGCTTCCTTGGATTCCTCAACTCCATACCTAGCAGATGCCAGGGGATTCCCCTGTAGCAACTGTTATCGGATTTTGTCTAGGTTCCTTACTTATGTTGCAGAAATGAATTTCAGAGCATGTTGGGTTAGTTAGGTCAGTAATTTATTAAGGTAGGGAGAAAATAACAGATCACAGGTCCCCGGTAGAGGGTAAGGGGCTGAAGAGTGATAAAGAGGGCTGATTTATAGACTACAGTTTCCCATTATAGATTATAAATGCCCAGGTTTTACTTGCATATTGTTCCATGCAGGGGAGGCATGGTGAGAGCAGGGCGCAGAAGCCAAGAGGGACGAGAGAGGGAGAGACTTTTGCGCCTGCTTTTAAACCATTAATTATTCCATCCCTTTGCTAATGGCATGGGAGGAGTCCCAAATGTTTGCTGTTTTGTTTGATTATCCCATCCATGAATCCCCTGGGTGGGCCCAATGATAATGTTACTGGAGAATAGCCAGGGCTTCTCCTGGCTTCTGGAGGAAATGTTGTTCTGGATGGGAGAAATCTAGCGAGGGTCTTCCAGCAGCCATCCTGGGGGTATTGATGTCCATGTGGACTTCTTGTCAGGTTCCAGATCTGTCTATTGATTCCCTATATGAAGCCTGCTTCAGATCGAAGCTGGAGATTTTGCAGAAGGTTTCTGCCATGGGTGGACACTGGGTGCTTTGTGTGAAGGCAATTATAAAGTTGATTCTTTTCTTATGCTATGTAAAATTCTTTCTTCTCTTCTAATCTGTGCTTACTTTAACTTTGCCAGTCTGCTCCTGCCTAGGAGCTCATAAATCAGATTTGGGATTTGCCTGTTACAAATTGGATAACAGTGAAAATTAACCTAAAAATGAGTCTTTAAATTTCAATACTATCTTGCGATTGGATTTTATTTGTAAAAGAAATCACAAGTGGAATTAGCTCAGCTGTTGGAGAAGCAGAAAAACTTAGCAACATTAATGTTACTAATAACATAGTTTTAGTAGCTTAATTAATAAACAAAAGTGGCCAATTTGTTTTGACGTGAAAATTTACTGGAAACTGTAACTAAGAGTTAAGACAAAATCATTAAATAGATGCCTTTTTAATTACTATTGTGATGGCAATTCTAAATTAAACTTACCTTTGTTTATGGTTACTTCAAGTCTAGCCTCACCCTTGTATATGCTTGCTATTGTGATGGTAATTCTAAAATGAGCTTGCCTTTGCTGTTTCAGGACTGGCCTCACCATTGTAATGGTAACACTCTACTCTCCCTGTGTGAATCCATGGAAATTTCTGCTCCCCATTGCTCTGGGGAAGGCAAATGTATTTCCTGTTCTCCTAGCATTAATACCCCTGCTTTCTCTCATGACTATCCAGGTGTGGACTCCAATTTACCTCCTCAGTGATCCCATAAACTTTGAGGAGATAACTTCTCAGTGGACTCCAAAGTACTGTTATGTCTGAGGACTGAGGAATGGGACCTCCCAAGGATCCTGAAAGCAGCAGGTCATGAGAGAAACCAGTTTTACCCGAGACTACAATGACCTCAGTGAGTCTATACTGGAATTGGTGTTGCTCATCCAAGGTCTGTTAACGTTGAAATGAGAAATAAGCAAAGCTCTGCAGCAAAGGCAAATGTTGTAGATTGTATTTTAAAGCATTGGAACAATTTGGTTATAAGCCAATAACTAAAAAGAATGAAATTCTTGTGCAAAACTGCATAATCACAATAAAGATTAGAATAATCAGAAATAGCCTTCAAAGAGATCTTTTGAATGTAATGCTATTTTGCAGTTACACTTATTTTGTAGAAAATGAAACTTATAGGTAACATTAGCAAGTTGTGTGCTTTTGTGTCTAACTTTCTGTTTGTGTCTATTTGTTCAGTGTATATTTTCATACCTTGGGAAGATAGTATCAAATTAAATGAAAGTTCTTAAAAAAGCTCTATTCAAACTGTTAAAAATTAAATAAGCGCTTGTATTAGTCAGCCAAAGGAGTGCTGATGCAAAATACCAGAAATCAGTTGGTTTTTATAAAGGGTATTTATTTGGGAGAGAAGCTTACAGTTACCAGACCATACAGTATTAAGTTACTTCCCTTTCCAAATCTATGGCCACGTGTTGGAGCAAGATGGCTGCCAACATCTGCCAGGGTTCAGGCTTCCTGGGGTTCTCTCTTGCAGGGGCTTGCCTCTCTCCAGGTTCAGCTGCTTGTTCTCTCCACAAGGCCAGCTGTAGACTATCAGGCGAACGGCTCATCTCTTTTCCTGGGGCCTTCTCTCGTTCCTCACAACAAAGCTCTTCTGTGTGTTTACTTCCCCAGGCTCCAGCATCACAACTTCAACACCAAAACTCCAACTCAAAAACTCCAACTCTGTCTTTTGCCATGTCTTTTATCTTTGATTCCCCACCCACCAAGGGTCAGGGCTCAATGCCCTACTGACGTGGCCCATTTGAAGGCCTAATCATAATTTAATCATACCCAGAGGAAGAGACCAGTTTACAAACGTAATCCAATATCTATTTTTGGAATTCATAAATAATGCCAAAATGTTACAATGCTTATATATATGTTCATATAGAAATATGAATATAGAAACTATTGGGAGAGGAAGAAGTTTTTTCTAAGCTCCTTGACCTACCTTACCCCCTCAGGGCCTTCTCTTTGAGAAAGCTATTGGGGAAAGGATAGGTATGATAAGGTAGGGAAATGTGAGTTTAGCTTAAAATTTGTCTATTAGGCTGGGGATTAAAAATCATAATTTGTCGTTTAATTCCCCAAATTTAAACCTTTTAACAGCCTTAAATGAGAGTAATTAATTAACGAACTGTCAAATTTCAGTACATAAAGAAAAAGCTCTTGAAAGCTATGGAAAGATTTTTCTAAATTATGATTATAACAAATTAAACAATTACAATATATTCAAGAACCTGGCAGTCAGTATGCTTTTAAGGTTATTCACTCTTTTAGAATATTATAAAGAAAAGAGTTTTTAGCCTCCTGTGAAGGAAGGAAAAAATGAACATTTCTTGCATAAATTATAATTGTTCCAATTTTATTTGGCTTGGTGTAAACTCCCTAGGGTTATAGGATACTAAGAAAATAAATTAGCATTGTATGTATTAAATCTTTAAGATGATGAAAATTGTAAGTTCATGTTTAATGAAATTAAGATCTGTCCTAAAGTGAAATGACTAGTTTTCACCTAACAGAAAGGGATGTAAGGTAAGACTTAATAGGATAAAAGCAAATTTCATTTTTGCTAACTGTAATTTAATAAGCTTATTTAAAGGTAAACATATGTGGTCTATATGGTTATGGTTGGTTATGGGAAGTTTGCAAAAGCATTTTCTAAACTGAAATATTTAAATGGCTAATTCCAGCAAGCCATTATTAAATAGAAACCTAAATTGATATTGATAATAAAAAGTAACTTCATAACAGAGAAACCTGCCAGAGGCCACCTCAGTCTGCACATTAAGGTGGTGGTAAGGGGAAGACAATCTTGATTCCATTGGTAATCTTAGGTTTTCATAAAATAATGGAGAAAGTAGTTTTTTTTTCCTGTATTGCTAAAGTAAAATGCCTGTTAATTAATGTAATCATGGTAAAGGTGTAAAAGTAAAACGTGAAGTACTAAAAATAGGTGGGCTCATTTGATATGTTACACATTGTATTGGAAGTATTTAAAAAGTGTATAAAAATTAAAAGGGATAGACTTCAATATTGTCAAACTTTCTTGTACATTCAAACCAGACCCCCAGTACCCTGCATGGTTCTCTCCATTTAAGTTATTGGCTAGATCAGTCACTATGACCCCTAAAACAAAAAAGTATCTACTACATCTCTGGTCATGCTCCTGAAGTAGATGGAAGGTATGTTGCTGTTTTGGGCTATTGCAGCAGCTGGTGATGGTTTGATGTTGCTAGATTTACAATGGACATTGTCTCCAGATTGGCTCTATTTCATAGTGCCGAAGGGTGCTCTGCACCTGGCCAGTGAAACACTGGAACTTCTCTCCAGGACCAATGGTGCTGCAGCATGCAGGCTGTGTGAAGGATATACCAAATGGAGCAATAATCACCAGAGTAATGTGAGTAGAACTTAAACAAACACAATTGGCATTATGGCCTGCTCCTATGGAGAGACAACATGTATGGTATGGCAAACCTGGAATTTAGATTAACTGCAGCTGAAAGAGTAATTTGTGCATTGATTAGTATTAAGTGCTATACCTATAGACCTGATGAATATAATCTCTTCTGTTCTAGATCATATGCAGAGGGAAACCAAACATGTTAAAAGTCTTAGCAAACTTGGTTCATTTTCTAAGTAATTAATAAACAGGTCTATAAGAGAAAAGAATGGCTCTCCTAAGCACTGTCTTTATTTTGCTTGCCATATGCTTGTCTTGTTGTTGCCTGTATTATCTTTGTGGTATGTCTAGGGCAGTGCCTCTCTTCTTTCCTCTCCTAGTGGTCCTAGGTATAAACACTGCCATGGGAACTGGGGTTGAGAGTTTATACCAAACCCAGCTGTTCTACTGAATTCTTTCCCTAGAGTTAACCAACAGCATAGAAGAAACTAGCTGTGCCTTAGACGTCCTTAGAGAACAAATAGACTCCCTTGCTCCCATGGTGCTGCAAAATTGCAGAGCCCTAAACATTGCTAACAGGGGCACAGGGAGGAACCTGCTTATTCCTCAAGGAGGGATGCTGTTTATTTGCAAAACACCCTGGAACAGTTCTAGACAGTATTCAAAACCTAAAAGATCAAGCCCAGCAACTTCAGGAGGATGCAGCCTCTGGAGGTACCTGGGCTTTCTTGCTCCCATGGTCCAGTATGTCATGGCTGGTTCCACTTTGGGGGCCACTTACCACCATCTTCTTTATCTTTATAGTAGGCCCATGTCTCTTCAAAATTCTAACTAAGTTTATTTCTTCCAGAATCAATGCCTTCCAGAACAAGGTATTAGTCATGCAGGGATTTCATCCAGTTCCACCTATGGTGCCGGACCCACCTTCCCTCAACCTCAAAAGAATAGCTAGACAGTTTCACACTGTGTCAGGCGGGAAGCAGCTGCAGAAGAATGACCATTGCCCTTCAGCTCCCCCTTAAGAATAAGTGTGTAAACTCTGAGGGGGGAGTTGAGGCAGGTTAGTATAGGAAACAAGGGAAGGCAGCTGGTCAGAACAGAGCTGTAACCATCACAGCTGAGACCCAGCAAGGAACATGGCCATGAGACCCAGCCCAGAAACCCCCTGAGGGAGGGCAGCTGCTTGAAAACAAAGTCGTAACCATTACAGTTGAAACTTCCACCAAGACCCTGGTCATGAGGTCCCATTTGAAACTCCCAGGCTCAAAAGAAGGCCTGGATAACTCCAAACAGAAAGACCTCCCTATTGGTTCCCTGAAAGCTAATAGGTGAATAAGGAAAGGCAAACAATCAGGACCGCAATTAGCTGAGATCCTTCCTTAATATGGGAAATGGGGAAGGGGAAAGGCCTAAAAAAGGCCTACCCCAGCGCTCAAATTGTGCATCTCACCCTGTAGCTCTCCCACACTCAAATCTCAAGTGTGTACTCCCACTTTTTCTTGTTTCTCAACAAACTCTTTTATTGCCTCCACTAGAGTGTGTCCTTAAATTCCTTTGAGTATTCTGAATATTCTGGCAACAATCTCATATACTTAAAGTAAAAACTGACTGGCTTACAAGGAGATAATATAAGCCCTACTAACTCTCAGTTCCCAAGATGGTAAACTCTGTGAGCGCAGGAACATCATGAGTTCTGTTTGCCTTTCATCCCAAAGGCCTGAAGCATCAGGTTCAGTTAGTATTGGCTGAATGAATTAATAAACAATGCAGGGAAACAATCGAGACTTTTGCCCTGGCCCTTCTGCAGCCCTTCCCATCTTTGGAAAGATGGCAGCATCAGCACCCAGGCCTAGACAGGAGTTTCATGGAGAGCAGGTACCCAGCCCTGGGGTTTATGCTGTCCAAGCACCCAAAGGGTCACATTAATTCTAGGATTAAGTGGTTTAGCAGAATTTGGAATAATTCTTTCTTGCTGTTGCCCCATGCTCCATTTGGGTCTCTATGATCTCAAATCCCAGCCTTCTGGGGTGAGTGTAGCTTGGCATGAAGAAGACTCACAATGACTGGGATTGGAGGATTTGTCTACACTGGATCCTGTTAACTGTAGTTGAGAGAATTCTGCATCTCCAAGTTGGAGAATACACATTCTATTCCAATACCTATCACACATTTCCTAAACTTGACTCACAACTAGCCCAGCAAACAAATCTCAACAAAGGCAAAGAATTGGTGTCACTCAAGCCATGTTATTTAGGTAAAATCCCTTTAAATAGAAATTAACAACAAAATCCATTGCCATGTAGGTTGGACCCATCTGGACACTGGTGATACAGGAGCTAAGGGGGCATGCTTGTCTTGCTTTTGTCTTTAAAGGAAACAGCACTCGAAGCATGTTGTTAATTGCAGAATTTTTTATATAAACTTTTAAAATAATTTTTTAGGTTAAGGAATTTCCCCTCTATTCTTATTTTCCTAAGAGTTTTCATAAGACAGTATTGAAATTTATCAAAGGTCTAGTTTTGACAAAGCTGAGAGGTCGGTGTGCGTGAGTACATTATTTTATCCTCATCCTTTTCCGAACATGTTAAATCTTCCAAAATTAAAAAAAAATGCTTTTCAGCAGCAAAACATGAGTCCAGATGTCCTTCTTAACAGCAGCTGCAGTGAGTGAGCATCAACTGAACATGATACTTTTAGACAATTTATATTGAGTAAGAAATTTATTCATAAAAAAAGGAAGTGTGAGCTCAAACTTCTCAGACAGTATTTTATAATAACATGAATCATATTGTATAAACTCCTCTAAATTACTGTACATATAACTCTTGAGTATTAGTTTGGGGCCAACTTCATGCCCAATAAGTTTATATTTTTATATGTTTCACTTTATAATAAAGTGGAGCCTCATAAAATAATGTACACAGTATATGTATTCTATATGATATGGATAATACTTAATCTATTTAAATGAGATGATAATACATTATTTTTAAATGTCAACTATACTTGTAGAATAGGAGTTCAGAGAACAGACTCTGAACTCAAATTGTCTGGGATAAAATACCAGCTCAGTGACATCCTGGCTATGGACCCTTAGGCAGGGTTTTAGTTCCTGGGCAGCTCCAACAAACAGCATGAAATGGGTTGGCTTAAACAATGGGAATTTATTAGCTTACAGTTTTAAGGCTGAGAAAATGTCCAAATCAAGGCATCGCCAAGGTGATGCTCTTTTTTCAAAGACCAGCTTCTGGCCATCCTTGATTCTTCTGCCACATAGCAAGGAACAAGGTGGCATCTCCTGGTGTCTCCCTTTTCTTTCAGGTTTCATGGATTTCAGCTCCATGCTTCCATGGCTTTCTTTCTCTCTTTGTCTGAATTTCATTCTCTTCAGTAATAGGATTAAGACCTATCCTGATTGAGGTGGGTCACACCTTAACCTAATTATCCTCTTCCAAAGTTCCTACCTACAATGGGTTTATACCCATTAGATTTAAGCACATGTCTTTCTATCTCTGGGCCTCTATTTTTCTCATTTTAAAAAGAAGAATAGAGGAGTCGATGTGGCTCAAGGGTTTGAGCGCCCACTTCCCACGTGGGAATTCCCAGGTTTGGTCCCCAGTGCCTCCTAAAAACAAAAAATCACAAACAACAAGCAAACGAAAAAACCAACTCAAAGGGCAGCCGATGTGGCTCAGTGGTTGAGTGCCCGCTTCCCACATACAAGGTCTAAGTTCCAATCCCTGGCCCTGGTACCAAAAGAATAACCATAGCACCTACATTTTAGTGCTTTTGTGAGGATTATGAACCATCAGACTATGAAGGGTACCTGCACATAATTATCAGTTAATAAAAATTCGCCCAGATATTTTATGAACACTTACTAAAAACCAGGTACTGTGCCAAA
Source organism: Cabassous unicinctus (assembly GCA_029593785.1). Classification (NCBI taxonomy): domain Eukaryota; kingdom Metazoa; phylum Chordata; class Mammalia; order Cingulata; family Chlamyphoridae; genus Cabassous; species Cabassous unicinctus. The sequence goes on along the minus strand of JAQZBX010008069.1, from coordinate 36,627 downwards.
TGCTTTACCTACATTGTCTCAATTAATCCCTTAATATTATGAGATAGACACCCTAATATTCCTATTTTACAGATGAATCATTGAGGCTTAGAGAGATTAGAATTATTTTAAAGATTTGTGGTTATTTAACCTTTGCCTTTATGAGTGCACTTGCCAGTTTGATGCTAAGTCCTTCATTAGAAATACAACCCCTGATTTTATCATTGTCCGCATGAGAAAATATTATCCACCCTGCAACGATTTTCTGATGAGGGAATTTTGGGGAATGTACTAAAGTAAAACATAAAACGAAATGAAATAAAATGCACTGAATGAAATGTACAAATCAACAAAATAAAATGTGTTAAAATAAAATATAAAATAAAATAAAAGGAATTGCAAAGCCAGCATTGTACAGAGAAAAGAACTTTGAAATGGAAATCAAGAAACCGGAGTTCTACTCCAGTTTCTGTCTTAAGTGACATCAGGAAAATTACAGGGCTGAAGCACATAATAAATAGGTTCTACCTGTGTAAGCAGTGGCTTGAGAGTTAGACCTGAATCCTTGTTCTTGTTGCTTCATTTCTCTTAGATTTCTCACCTGTCACGCTAGTGGATTGAAGCTGTGGTCTCAGGGTTCCCTTCCTTCTCTAAAAATCTATCTATCACAAGTTATATGACTCAAAGATTTTAGAGACAATGAGATGTTATCACTGAAAAAAGTAGTGATGGTTAAAGAATTTTAAAGATTAATTTGGGAGAATTTACTGCTCAAAGACAGTTGTTTGTTTTGTATTATGTACGCAGTGGAGAAAGATTCAATTTCTGAAGAAAGATAAAATACTGTTAGTTTTGTTACAATGCTTGATATTCTTATTTTATGAAATTTTGCTTTCACCCTTCCCAATTTGGAAAAAAAAAACACACAAAAACAGATGGCATAAGCAAATCCAGCAGAAACTGATTATTCAATCAGATTAACCACATTCCCTGGCTGACTCCATGAACCTAACAGCATTCTGCTTTGTTATAACTTTAATCAGTTTGAACCCCCTTGGTTTTACAGTTTCTATGGCAGAAACAGTAACATTTAGAAAAAAAGATTTGAAATCACTCTGAGTCCAAATGTGATGCTTTTAAAAAGAAGTCTATAAGGAAAGAAAATTTAAGAGTGATTAAACAACAAAGATTGGGAACTCAGAAATTTCTAATTTTGCCTTCACTTTGTATACTGACTTCAGGCCTCGGGCAACTGTGCTTCATTTATCCCAACTGTAAAATGAGGATAATAATAGCTATTAATATACCTTAAAGGGGTGAGGCGGTGATTAATTAGTTCATGTGTTTAGTGTGCTTTGAAGTGTTGAGTGCTATTAAACTTCATTTAGCTGACTCTAATCACGTCATGAACTTAGGGTTCTTTTCACCAGCTGAGGAGTTGAGCCTTCTGCATAGGCTATTTCTAAGGGCAGAGCAGTTTTAATGCAAACTCCTTGTCAAAAGGGGTGCATATTGGTATTTGCAATTAAAAAAATAAACACTTGAGCAATCGCCGTATCTGCGTGGACAGAGGGCAGAATAATCTCTTCAGTGATAGCAGAGGTAAATATTAGTTCCTTTCCCCCTTTTGCTTGATTCCCTCTCACCCAGTCTCTTCTATCTCAGTATCTCTTAAGGTTTCACAGGCTGAAAAGCTTGAAACAGAAACCCAAGAACTGTGATCAGCAATACCCTGACTGAGAAGCTGGCCAGGACTGAGTATGGGGTGGGGTGGCGGGGTCTGGGAGCAGATGGGGGCCTGTTGTTACCATAGACATGTTTTTTTATTATTATTTATTTATTTATTTATTTAGACACGGTTTTAATGTTCAACGGGAGCCTGACTTTATTATCCACGTGTCAGTTGAAGAATGCCCCGAAATGAGATAGAGGTCTAAAAACAGCTTACGCTGAAGAGGAATCAAAACCATTTTTAAAAGAACTTAAAGTTAGAGCTTGGAAGAGTCTGGGTTAGAGGAGGGGTTAGCCTTCCTGCTTCTGGCTGACTCGGGGTCAAGGGTATACCTGTGAGGGCCACCTGACTCCACCCCCCTCCCACCTCCACACCCGACCCAAGGCTAAACCTCCTGCAGGTGTCAAGCAGGGTCCAGGTAAAGAACATTCAGTGCCAAAGCAGTAGAGCCCAGTGATGACTCCATGCCGCTTGTTCTTCCCACCCACCAATTGCCAGATTGAAACAAACAGTGCCTCTCTTACATCAGGCAATGGATTCAGAAATAATTCCAGATCCAAGAGCAAAATGTGGGAAAGCACTTAGAAGAAGTCAGAGTCCATGGATGGATTCCATCGCACAGATCAGGAAGATTTAGCTTAAAAGAGAAACAGTCAACCAGCTAGCTAGGACATTATTAGAGACAGAAATGCTTTCCCTCCCTCCCTCCCTCCCTCCCTCCTTCCTTCCTCTTTCTCTCTTTCTTTTTTTTTTTGTTTTGAAATTTTACTGAATTAAAAATTTTTTTTTGAAAATTATATTCTTAAAAGCCGTGTGCCTTTCCTTAATTTTAACCATGTTTGTGGTTAGTATTTGGGGGTTGCGTGACATGTATTGCTCATTTTTTTCGTGATTATATTTAATCAGCATTTTCTAAATCAAGATACAAGAGAAATACTTTCTATTTTTTAATTTAGTACACTGGCATGACTTTGATATGAGATAAGACGTATTTGATTGGTTCTGCATTCCCTGTTGGATAAATATTTCTGGTATGTGTGTATATACACATAATGGAAATAATGTAGGTAATAGAACTGTGATAACTTGCCTGGACCTTTACCAGTGAATAGATTGGGCTGTTTCATTCCAGACCTGCCCAATGGTCCGTGAGTCCATGTAATCTGATCGGCAGGTCTAACTTTCATATGGTAGCCAGTGTCACTTCTCCCACAACTCTTGGCGTGTTTGGAAGAGAGTGATAGAACAAATTCAGGCTAGGATAGAACAGGCTAGCATAAAATATCTAAATAATAGAGGCTTTGGGAATGAAAATTCTTCAAGCCACTTTATTAAGTACATTTAGAGGAGAAACAATTCACTACGATTGTAGGCATTTTTTAAAAAGTCTGTTAGAAAGAGACCTGTAAAGGATATTAACCTATATCTGACAGCATTAAGTAATATGAATCATGTTGAACACCTTTTACAGAAAAATTGGAACACAGTCATTGCTCTGGGAAATGACTTTAGGGAGTTTAACTCATTTTTCTTGTTGTCTTGCTGGGGGTTGAGTAAAACATCCTTTTTGTTTGTTTGCTTCAAGTCTTTGTACAACTCTTTCTAAAATTATTAACATATATTTTTCCTGCTCTTACTACATTTAGTGTTATTGAACCTAATTAAATTGTTTTGATTAATTAAAGAAGACCCAACTTTTTTAGCAAGACTTTTCCCAGGAGCAGCTAACAAAATCCATGCAAATGGGCTGGACTCTTACCTGTCTCTGCTGCCCTGACTTAGCATTTGGGGCAGGTGTTTTCAAGGCAACAAAACGGAGAAGAAGGAGCAGGATCCAAGGAGAACACACATGCTCCATCATCCATCATGCATAAAGCAATGAAGAAGTCATTCTTGTTGGAGGGAAAGGAGACACTCCAGACCACTTGGAACCTGAGAGAACCTTCTCCAGGGTTCCTCTGAACCTGTGAGCACTGACTGGTCACCATCGTCTGGTCACCAATGGGATTCTTCTACTTGGGATGTAATGAAGAACAAAATGACTAGCTTCTTATTATCAACAAGAACACAATATATCTCTTTTAATTGGAAGTAGATACATGGTGGGTTATAAATAATATAATTGGGTTCTTGCATTTTCTTCCAGGCTTTCTCCTGAATGGTAAACAACACGCAGCTTCAAAGGGCTTATTGTCTCTCTCTGGCCTTCCTGTGCCCAGCACTAGATCACAGCTGAAGTGATGTTTTATCTTTCCAGGCTATGCCACCATGACCACTTCTGGTATCAACCTTTAATTCTTACTGCAGCAAATCTCAGTTTTCCTATCTCTAATTGCTTGTTCGGACTTCAATGAGTTTTTATTGTCTATATATTACCTGTGTTCTGTCCAGACCTAAAGGGAGTCTCTCTGCCTTCAAAACACTCTTCAAAAGACTATTGCTTGGCCTGCCCAGAAATTTGTTTCTATTTATACAGAACTGGAGCTTTCTGCTTTCTCTCTTCTTGAGGGTCTTACTACAGTCAGGACTTGTGGTTACTAATCACATGCGGCCAAATTGCAAAAAGGCTCCTCAACTCTACAGAATTTATCAAGCATGGAATGATTTCTGTGTCTCTCTATGAAACACCTTCTGATGTCAGCTGCCAGCAATTTTTCTCATTAATTATTTCATCCCAGAATGTATTTAAGTGTTTTTCTCTGTTACAATGGTGTTTTCTGTGCACTTTTATTCTTTTCACATTTCTTGTTAAAATCTGTCCTGACCACTTGAAGAAAAAGCCTCCCAAACAGTACATGAAGCCTGAAAGCAAATGTTTTTCTCTTCAGTGTTTTCCAATTGCTGCATTAGTTATCCATGCCTGTTTTAGATATGCTTATAATGTAATTTTCTATTTTGTTTTTGCCTTTTTGAAGAGGATTCTAATTATTTTCTGTTTGTAGAGTTATTAAGAATTTTAGCAAGATTGCAGGCTTCTTGAGAATAGCACCCTTTTCTCACATTTTTTTGTACTATATCCCACTCAGAATTTCACACGATACAGAGCGGAGGGAGTGAACTTAGATACACGAGGAAGTATGGCGCGTTGTGAGGGCGAGCAAGCTCAGTGCCAGCGTCAGTCCAGCAACATGGGCAAGTGTGGCATGGTTGAGTGGTAGCCTCGCCCACACCAGAGAAAAGCAAAGTCTCTTTGGGAGCCTGAGAACAAGCTCAGAGCTTATCTACGCAGGCAGTCAATGTTGATCAAGGGTATGGCTTCCGATAACATTTTCACTTAATGACCTAATTTGCCACTCCCATGAACTTGAGCCTGGAGTAGGTTTAGCCATAATGAAGAAAATCTTGCAAGATTTTGCCTGAGGCTTATGACTCAGTGTAGGCCTAGCACAGGAGTTAACAAACTTTTTCTGCACAGTAAATTCTCCAGGCTTTGCAGGCATAACTGTCTCTTTAGGCTCTTTGGAGCCTAAAGCAGCCCTTGACAGCACATAAATAAGTAAGTGTGTCTGGGTTTCAATAAAACTTTATTTATAAAACCAAATGGCGCTGCAGGCTGGATTGGGTCTGTGGGCTGTAGTTTCCATCCCCCAGTCTAAAGGGCCAAGGGTACAGTTGGCTCTAAACTTTTGATGTGGGCTTTACTCTACTGCTACATTCCAGCCTGTGCACTCCTGGACCTAGAAGCTTCCCAGAGACGTAATGGAAGTTGACGCTCACATCCCCCACGAGTGCAGCAGACCCAACCTCTGCTCTGCCTCGCTCTACCTCTTCCCCTCCACACTGGATCCATTTCTCCATTTCTTCTCTCTTTCCTTAGAAGTTTCCAGAGCATGAGTGGTATCATCTTGCTAGGACCCGGTGTCCAACCTACATTTTGAGTCTTTCTAGCTAACCTATAGGCCTGAACTAGTAACTGAAATATTTCCCCATTTGTTTCTAAGCCTAGCTTTAACTTCATAAACTTCTGGAATGTGAAGAATGCTCTTTATAAGCCAAGTCTCCAGGTCTCCTGATTATAAAAGAGCAGGAGAAATTTAGGATCATCACATCCATTGAGCTCACCCAAGATAACATGAGTACATCTAAATCTCGAACAAATAAGCAAATAGAGTAAAATTATCTGAATTAGAGATGAATAGGAAAGATAAGTAGTTACTAAACCATTTTAAAGTTCAACTCCAAATGGTTATCTGAATAGATGTTGTTTGTTTTGGTAGGTAATGTATTTGAAAGTTAACATCATGTTCGTATCACCTTTACTGAATCAAAAGCTCAAGACGTTAGGAGACCAGGAAGCTATGAAAACATGCACACTGACTTTTTCATGTGTTCTGCCTAAATTGCTTTTTCTTGCTTCCGTGTTAACAGAAGTACAACAGGAAAACCATCTACCATTAGATAACAATCTTGAGAAAACTACAAAAGAAGAAACATTCTGAAAATACTTTGGGAACAAAAGAATAGGTTTAAGCAATGAAAATTCAAATCCCTCATTTGTGAGGTATTGTCAAAACAAATTCAGTGCTTGCCTTGCTCAGAGTTTGTTTCATTTTAAAGGGGGGAAACCCTGCTCAAGCTGACTAGATGGAAGCGTTCACTGGAAAAAGGCAGGGGTCCATCCTGGAACGAGGGGCAGGAATGGGGACTGGACTTGGGGCTTGGAAAGCTGTGGGGCTCTCTTCTTTCCTTCTTCCTTCATGCCACAAGGTCTCATAGCTCTCTTTTGGTCTGGGAACTTCTATGTTTTTCAGATTTTCCTTTCAAACCAGCCTTCACTGCTCTCTTATTGGTATGCTTGGTTCCAAATGGTCATTCTGCAGAAAATCATCGCACTCCTGGAATCCCAGCACCTCAAAAAGTATCAAACACATAAAGGGCCTTTAACAAACATGTATTGACTGACTCATTAACATAGTTTAATATGTTCCATATCCTCAGCTAACTAGACATTCCTTGCCCAAAATTCATATTCCTGGGAGGGAGAAATGAATTGGCCCATCTTGAACTGACAGCTTACTGCTTGTCCAGTCAGTGGTGAGGCTATAGTTCCCAAGACTGTAGGAATTATACCTGATATTAGTGGGGCACCCAAAAAAGTACCTACTCTACTGCTTCCATTGAATTGAAAAGTCTGGTTAGTGAAATCAATGAGCTATCAATTTGACAAGTGACTTCAGTCATGTCAGAGGCCAATGACTTAGCAGATTCTAAGTTATATTCACCATATAGAAGGGATCCTTGGGCTATGTTTTATGTATCTTGGCAAAAGGGAAAGCATGGACATCAATGAAATATGCTTTTTCTATGTACAACCTGGAATGATGTTTATGTAATTGATTCACAAAGGCCACATTTGAGGGATAGGGGCACATCAATTGATTAGAAAAACTTGCTTTTTAGTAACATGTAAATTTAAATATTTCCATATATCTTGTTCCCTCCTAGAAAGCTACACTAGAAAGAAATGCTTTGGCTCTAACTGCACAGCCATATGCCAGTGTGATCAGTTGTCCTGGATTGCTGGGACTGTGTCCATTTTAGCAATTTAAAGTCCTGGGAAATCCCTCCATCTCTGACAGTTGTCCCAACCCCACAAACACCCCGAGCCATGAAAGCATGGCTGTGGGTAGCCAGCCCTCTGCTCATTCCAAGTTGGAAGGGCATCTCCCAAATCTGATTCTGGAACAACTCAGAAGCCGCTTTGGAGCTAAACAGGTCAGTGAGTTGCTTTGCTGCATGTGTCCTCAGCTTGTCCTAGTACCTTCTCCAATTCTTAGTGGTTGCGCCCTCCTAGGGCTTAGATTCTGGGAACCATGTATGAAGTTTGAAAATCGGCAATATGCGTCCAGCTCCCTTCATCTACCTGGCAGGGTCTGGCTCCCGGGGACTGCCTCTGCACCTGTTTCACAACACAGGAAGTTGTCCTTGGATGGCCTACAGGGAGCAGGACAGCACCTAGAAAGGATGTGGAGTCATGTATACAAACACCACTGACATCATAAGACTGTAAGATCCATGGGAGCCTGATGCAACCATAACAGTTAGTTATTTGCTTTCTCCTATGATAAGTATGTGTCTTGAAAGCAAAGAATTTGGATGCTTTTGTTTGTTTTGTAAATGGATGCTTTCCCAGGACTTAGAAGAGCTAGTAGTAGTACATTGTAGCCCATTAATTAATATTTATTGAGTAGTGACTGAACAAATGAATGAACTGGAGGTAGCAAGACCAGTTAGAAGTATTGTAATAGTTGAAGAAAGAGATAATAAAGGTCTGAACTAGGTGGCTAGGAGAGGGATTAAAAAGATACTCCTGGGAAGTGGATGTGGCTCAACTGGTTGGGCTCCCGTTTACCATATGGGAGGCCCCGGGTTCGATTCCGGGGGCCTCCTGGTGAAGGCAAGCTGGCCTGGCCCGCACAGTGCGGTGAGATGGTGCAGCAGGATGCCCCAACAAAAGGGAGACAAGCAGACAGAAAAATGCACAGCAAATGGACACAGTGAGCACAATCAGCAAGGGGGTGATAAATAAATAAATCAAATAAATCTTAAAAAAAAAAAAAAGATACTCTTGTTCTCTGCTTGGACTATGCACGTTCACATATTTTCTTTGCTTGGAATGTTAACATTGATGGATATTTATTATTAGCCTAGTTTTATGAGGAGGAGACAGGTAAGGGAAGTAACGAACCTAAGATCAAACCACTGATATTTTTTAAATGCTCCCCTGATGCTATTATGCAGCCAGAACTGAGAATCACTTAGCGACTTCTTCAGCTTCTCTCTTCTCATGGAATCTTGGGATTTATATTCTTTCTAGGCCTGAAGATGCCTTTGTGATTACACGGTATTGTTAGGATCTCACCCATTGGCTTGTAAGCCTCTTGAGGGCAGGAACAGAGTGCTATTCAACATAGTATCCCAAATACTCTACGTACAGCAAATTCCTAATGACTGCAAGTTGAATAAATATTGATTCAGGTAGAATCCATAGGATTTTTCAACTAATAATTTAGGGAAGTGGGCTATGATATTGGAAAGAGTTTGAATTTATTCCCAGGCTTGGAGCTGGATTGAGTAATTGAAAAAATGGTGACAACATTAAATAAACAAGGAAGTACAGAAGAGAAACTGTTGTGAGAGGAAGCTGATTAAATCAGTTTGGCAACATTGAATTTGAGGTGCCTGTTGGGTAACAAACTAAAGAAGCTCAGCAAGAGTGCATGGTGTGTATATAGGGCTCAGGAGAGAGGCTAAATCTTGGGCTATAAGTTTGGGTACCAGCCAATTTAGAAACAGCAAGTTATAGAGGCAAGAGGATGGAGGGAGCCAGTGTAGGACATTTGGGGGAGAGGATGGGCAGTGAGGACAGGGATTTATTTATTTATTTATTTATTTTTATTTTTATTTTTTAAAAGATTTATTTATTTACTTGATCCATTTTAACCACCCCCCTTCCCCATTTTGCTGTTTTTTTGTGTGTGTGTCCATTCGCTGGGCAATTCTCTGTGTCTGTTTCATCTCTTCTCATCCTCTTCCTCCAGTCTTCACCAGGATTCGATCCTGGAGACCTCCCATGTAAGAGAGAGGTGTTCTGCCCTCTGCGCCACCTTGGCTCCTGGTTTTCGGAGCTTTCGGAGCATCTCGTCTTGTCTCTCTCCTTTTACATCATCATCTTGCTGCCTGGCTCCCGGGGCCTGGAGGCTCACCGGCACACAGAGCCTGGCAGCCCATGAGCCTTCTATATATATATATTTTTTTTTTTTTTTAATTTTACCTGGAGGTCTCGGGGATCGAACCCAGGTCCCTCCATATGGCAGATGGACGCCCAACCATTTGAGCCACATCCGTCCCCGAGGACAGGGATTTAAAGACTAGAAAGAAGAAGAGACTGTAACAAAAAATTTTACAGTAAGAATTTGAGAGATAGGAAGATAATTAGAACTGTCTAATGTCACTAACGATGCGGGAATGGAAAGTTCCACGCCAAACACCGGAGAGTGGGAAAGGAGATTGCGACATGGATGACGTGGCCACTCACTGGGTCTTCAGGAGGCCACGGGACATGCATCCTGAGGTGGGTTTCCATGAAGTGGGGAAAAGGGAGCCGGATCACAAGAATGACAGGGCTGATGCAGAACAAAGATGCACAGGCAGGAAGGATGAGCGTCTTTTATTTTTCATTTTAAAAATTAATGAAATATATCATTCATGCATGAACATACATAAACAATAAGTATAATAAAAGTGTGAACTTACAAAACAAACATGCATATCATGGTACAGGGCTCCCATATATCAACCCACCACAAATACCTTGCATTGTTGTGAAACATTTCTTACAAACTGTGCAAGAGCATCATCAAAATATTATTACTAACTATAGCCCATATCTTACATTTGGTGTATTCCCCGCCCCAACCCACCTGATTATTAACATCCTGTATTAGTATTATACATTTGTTATAATTCAAGACAGAATGTTCTCATATTTGTTTGTTAACCGTAGCCCTTCTTCCACCACAGGGTTCCCTGTGTTACACAGTCCCATGCCTTGTATAATCCATTCAAAGTGTACATTCCGTGGCTCTCATTTTCATCACAAAGTTGTGCTGTCATCACCTCAGTCAATTTTAGTACGTGTTCATTACTCCAAAAGGAAAACAGTTCCACACTGCCTTATATCCCCTATTGTTGTCCCTTAGAATTGATACAATATCTTCTTTGCCATTGCTGCAAAAATATTACATTTAACTAGTGAGTCTGGCCAGGAAATTGCCATCCCCAGGTCTTTTTCTCCACCCCACTCTCCTCCAAGGCCCATCCTTGTGGTTTTAATTTAAGGAGTGTAATTGCCTCTCCCAGGCATCCTAGTAATTGTGCGCTGGGGCCATATCTGCAGGTTTCGTAATGCTTGGAGAAATGGTGTCGCAACTCTATTGCCACACCACCCAGGTGAGCCCTGAGCCTTCCCATGCCAAGAGATGGGCAGCATCATCCTCATGGAAGCAGGTATAGGGTGCCCCCTGGAACAAAGTTTGCTTTAAAACCAGGACACTGCTGAGTTACTGCCGAGGTTTCTCTCTACAATCATGTGGATTCTGTGAATAAAACCCCATTTTAACCTGTCTCATGCCTTCTCCTCTCCCGTGCTACAGTGACTGCAACTGAAAACTCTGATTAGTGACGTGCATTTGCTAATTTTCAGATATTTGCTTCCCCATTAAAAAACACAAACAGCTGCTGGGTGCCCCCCATGTATCCAGCTAAAGCTGGCTTGAGCGTGCCCATCTTGTTTGCACAAGTTATTTCCGTCACCTGAAACATTGCCCCCTCGTCTCCATGATCTTTCCTAATACAAGATGCAGCTCAAACGTTGCTTTTTCATGCCCGGGAGAGTTCCCAGCCTCCTTTCAGCCCCTGTGACGCAGCTCATTGGTGTGGCTTCGTAACCATTCCCGTGTGCCGTTCATTTGCTCGTCCTATGCTGCCTCAGCTTCCTTGCTGATTGGAGGTTACCCAAAGGCAGGTAGTAGACCTTGGACCTTTCCAAATGCCCCACCGTGTTCAGCACCCCGTTGTGCAATCAGTGGCTCTGAACATGCACGTGAAACCTGAAGCCAATGCTGTTTGGTTTGGGATTCTTGTCTTTATTAGAGGATGACATGCACATGCCACAGGCATGCCCCATGTCAGTGCGTGCAAAAGCCCTGTGCATAGACTTCCGGTTCAGCAGAGATGAAGACCACTTGGATGGAGAGGAGGAATAGAATCTGTTTTCTTTGGTTCCTGGTAAGTTTTTTTGTTTGTTTCCAGTTCCAGTACGTTCCTTTCTCACTTGATGCTCTCAAAATCCTGGAAATAGAAGAGGCTGCCTCTTGACCCTCCTGGGCACGGTGCTGTTTGGAGAGTTTGTTTTCACATGGGAAGTTTCCCACCACACAGGGAATCAACGGCTTGACTGCGGGGTTCTCAGGCCATGGGGTTTTCCTGTTACCCTGGGGAGTTCCAGTTGAGCCCCCTCACCCCTCAGCAGCATCCATGCAGCTTCAAGGACCTGAGAGGCCAATGCAGGTGTGGGGGTGGGGAGAGCATGGAGCCTGACTTCATCTGGTCGTGGCGGGCGTGGTGCAGCATAGGTGAGAGCGAGTGTGTGCTGGAGTGGCACACAGAGAAGCTGTGCTCTTTGGAAACCCCAGCAGACGGCAATAAAACAACATGAAGACAAGTCCGGCAAACACCTGACAGCCCCAGCTTATCATGCAGAAAGAAGATTTATAAGCAAAGCACTGGAAGGCACAGCCATCCCGCATCAGAGAAATGTAAACAGAGCGGCTAATTAACAAGCCAGCCTTGGACCCTGTTGGGCTGGAAGCTGGGGGATCTGTAGCCCCATTTAGAAAGGTGTGAGATGAGTTCGTGTGAAATTTCAGGGCATTTCAAAGCCTGTCCAGGTTGGAACGGGGTGTGGAGACTAATTGCAGTGACTGAAGGGTAAGTGGAGGTCAGTGCCCTCCACTGACGATGTCCATGTTCATGTGGCTGAGCCAATGAATTATAAATGATTTAACTTCTGAAACATGTAGAGGGAAGATGCAGGAAAACTACATGCCGCTGACATGTGTGCAAGGGGATGCTGCTGCTCATAATGTTTATCTCTGTTTTAATTATTATAGATGGAAGCCACTGATAATACATCAAAGTCAGGATTGAAACTCTCGCTGTGATGAAAGACTTTGCTGATAAATTATCTGGAGAAAGTCATGTGATTTTGCTCTTGCAGGGAATTTGATCCTTTTTTCATGGGTCAGTATTAATCACCAAGAAGAGTAACCAAATAAAGAGAAAGAAGTTCTGTCTTTACAATCAGGACAAAGCATTTTTAAAAATATCCTGAAGAATATGAAATAAATCTTTGGAAATTAACAAATTTTCATTCATCTTAGAAGAGACTCTGTGCATAAGCCAAGCAGAAGATAATCTTTTATCTGACAGGGAGGCTTTAATGAATGCACGTATAGAGGGAAAGGCAGAGAAATGAGAGGTGAGTGTGTGTGGGGGCGGGTAGGTCATGACTTGTCAGTCCCTTAGAGAGAGCAGGAGAGAGTCACTACTTACTTGGGTTTCTGTTGTTTGTTCTGGTACCAACTACAGCCCAGGTATATCTTCAAAATAAATCCACTTTTCTTCATGGTAACTCAAGTGAGTTTCTGTTTCTTACATCTAGGACAACAAACAAAGCTACAAACCATATCTATCCAAACAGTAGCACAGGACACCAAACAGCCTCAGTTTACCATGTAGATTGGGAGTTTGAGAAGACTTTTATTAATGAAAAGGAAAAAAAAAAAATTCCTATAAGGATAACCCTGCATTTAGAAAGAACAGGTGTGATGGGTGGCTCGTTGGGCCTTTCCAGTACCTGGTAGAGTATATTCCAGAACTTTATGTATACAAATCATCACTCAAATTTTAAGAAAAGAGTTCAGGAAATTTTATATATTCCAAAAAAAAAAAAAAAAAAACTATCTTTTTTTTTCACTGTCAGCCTCTGTTTGCATTGGTTTCACCTTCTATTATTTTTTCCACTGCTCTTTCATCTTTCAGCATTTGTTGAACCCTGACCAAAGAAGGATGTCTGCTCATTAACACACTGATGCACACCTCCACATGGACCACACACACACTCATTCACACACATGCAGTACATTCTCACATGCACTCACACACATGCACACACACAGCACACTCACAAACACACTCATTTGCACACTCACTCTCACACATGCATGAAACTCACAGCACACTTTCATTTGCACCCATAGACCCACTCACATACTTTTGCACACACTCACACACTCACACACTCACTCACATACATGTGTGCACAGCACACTCATACACTCAAGCCCGCTCATACACTGAAGCACTCACACACACCCATACACATAGGTAGACTCAGAGACACACTCAAGCACACACACTTTCGAACACCTACACACATGCACACACACACATGCACACACTTTCATATATCTACTTGCTCACTTGCACACACTATCATACACACACTCACCAGACTCACTCATCTATTCACAGTGCATACTGTAGATTTCTCTCCAGAGCTGACTGCTTAGTAAATGCTCCATTCTACAGAAACTCATGCTTGTCAGTTTTTACTGATATAAATAAAGCCACCGACCGCCATGTGCTGTTTGGCCTTTTGGCTATGAGGAGAAAGGTGCTTCATGCCTGGTGCTGCCCCACTCCCCCGCAGCCCTTGGGAGAAGAACGGTGAGGCTCAGCTCTCCGAGGCAGTGCTTCCCTTGAGGGGCTGTGTGTGCAGTGTTTCCTCAGGTGGAGGCACAGCAGCTCCCCTGGCATAGGAACCTGGGAGTCTGTGGCCCCTACTCTAAGCCTCCAGTCAATTATAAACAGCACCTTGGTGTAGTCCGAGAAATTATGGGAAAATTGCACCTTTCAATTATGAACAAGAGGGGCCATGTCTGAGGTTCTAACTAATGTCTTTCTAACCTCTTTTTTATTTTCCAGCACTTGAAAATGTCAAAGGACTCTTCTACCCACACCTTATAACCAAAGTTACAACTACAGGATGAAGGGTGTATCGTTATTCTCACTGGACACTCATCCAGAAGACAGAGCCTCTGACAGACTTTTTGATTGGGCCATGCTCACACAGAACCACCAGGACAAGGACCAAGAGTTGTCCTGCTTTCTTCTTTATATCAAAGAGAAACCTTGTTCTTTTCGGTTATTGCTTTAAGATCTTTCATTGTACTGTGTACCAACCAATGCATGTTAAGATAACAGGGCCAGCTTGCAATAAGATAGATTTCTAAGGGCAGTCATGTAAATCATACCAGATAAAGCATGGTAAATTATCATTTAACAACTCCAGAATTGATGTGTAGCATCTGCTTATGACAGCATGCCCAGGCCTGCTCCTTTGGGTCTAGACGTCTGCTGAGCAAGACGACAGACAAGCCTACTGCATATATACCTCTTAGTGCTTATGAAACTTGAAGAAGTAGAATTTTTATGTAACACTTTCTTCAAAATCCCTCTTGCCTTTTAATTTGATCTGTTCTATCTGAAATGAGTCCCAAGGATACTGGTAAAGAGCGCATTCTAGTTTGCTAGGTTGCCAAAATGCAGATGCCATGAAATGGGTCAACTTTTAACAGTGGGAATTTATTAACTTACAAGCTTGCTGTTTTGAGGCTGAGAAAAATGTTCAAGCCAAGGCATCATAAAGACAATGCTCTCTTCCCCAAAGACCAGCTGCTGGCAATCCTGGACTGCTCTGTCACATGGAAAGGCACATGGCAGTATCTGCTAGGCTCTCCCTTCTTTTCTGGGTTTCCTTACTTTCAGCTTCTTGCTTCCATGGTGTATTAGTCAGGGTACTCTAGGAAAACAGAATCAACAGGAGATATCTGTAAATAGTATGAGATTGTATAAGAGTCTCTCACATGACCATGGGGATGCACAAGTCCAGGTTTTGCAGGCAGGCTGCAAACCAGGGACTCCAATGAAAGTCCAATGAAGGTCCTTGATGAGTTTCTAGGAGACGTTGGCTGTCCAAAGACGAGCTGGGAAATTCTCTCTGAATGTTGAAATCACTTCCCCTTTTAAGGCATTCAACTGATTGGATAAAAGTGTCACCCATTGCTGACGGCAATCTCCCTAATTGATGCAGATGTAATCAGCCATCCACACAGTAAACTCACTGGTGACCAAAGTCCATAAATGTTCTTGTATTACAATTAGCTCAATGCTTGCTTGACCAAACACCTGGACACAATTACCTGGCCGAGTTGACACATTAGCATAACCATCACACGTGACTTTCTCATTCTTTGTCTGAACCTCATTCTCTTATAAAGGACTCTAGTAAGAGGATTAAGACCCACCCTAAATGAGGTGGGTCATATCTTACCTTATGTTCAGATCCTACTCACCAAAAGATCCTACTTACAATGGGTTCCCACAGGAATGGATTAACTTTAAGAACATACTTTTCTGAGGTCTATACAGCTTCAAACCATCACAGAGAGCAAAGCATACTGGTGGCACTTCCCTCTAACTCTGTGGAGTCACTGGCATCACCTGCTGCACCAGCAAGGCAGAAAACTCACTGAATGGTGATGTCTGAAGACTGGCAAAGATGCGGGTGAAGGCAAGAGAGGATTCTTCATCCTTGTTCCCTCCTAGTCTCTAGCAAGGCTTTTTTTCACATACTTATGATAAGCTGTGAGAAAGTTGTTCATCTGAAACTTACATTTCCCAGATTTTGCTCTTTCTTTGAGAAGCTCAGAGGGGTGATTGCACATTGGGCTCTCATATCTAGAAACAGAGATGGCATCCCCTGGCTTGTGTTCTCCCTCCTTGGCCATCTTGGATGGGTCTCAGCATGGTGATGACACTGTTTGCCCTTGCTTCCTTTGTGTACATCTTATCTTCCCAATTTCTTTGAGGGCAATAACTATGATTTATACTTGATTACTTAACAAGTGCTCTAAAAACACTTGCTAGGGAATTGATGGGTGCTTAGACATTGATAAAACCCATTATTGGGAAGCAGATGTGGCTCAAGCAATTGGGCTCCCACCTACCACATGGGAGGTCCCAGGTTCGGTTCCTGGTGCCTCCTAAAAAGAAGACCAGCACACAACAAACAGACACAGCAAATGCAAACAACAAGGAGGTGGGGAAAAATAAATAAATAAATAAAATAAATCTAAAAAAAATAAATAAATAAAACCCATTATCACTGTATTTCTGGTCAGGACCCTATTTGCCCAGATTAGATTAAGGAGTCATCCCTAAACAAGAATCCCTCCAGGAATGTTGGGATTCCCTGGAGGAGGCAGTGACCTGTAAATCTGTGTGTGTCCATCTGATCTATTGGCTCCCAGCCTTGTGAGCTTTCTGTTCCCTCCTAACCCATCTAGAATATCAATGAAGCTCAGAGCAGGAGTATAGAGTCAGACTGCCTGGGTGTGACCCCTATTGCCCTAGCCTAGGTAGGGGTCATTGGGCAAGTTACTGAACAAATTGGTGACTACGTCTTCTCATCTCTAAAGTGGGGATAATAATGATAAGCATCTCAAAGGATTGTGAGGGATGAATGATTTAATCCATGTATAGGGTTTAGGGCAGTGCTTGATGTATAGGAAGTGTTGTATGGGTGCTTGTTGTTTTTATAGTTATTATACCTCCTATCCACCTTATCTTTAGTTCTTCCTGGGCAGCTTGAATGTGTACAATTCTTAAGGCTGTTTGCATGTTTTACCCAGCAATTTCCTCTCAACTTTCCATCCTTCGTCTTTAGCATCTTGCCTCCATTAGCTAAGTTCGGATGTGGGCTCTTCTCCTCGTTCCTTAGAAAGCTGCAAACTCCAAGCTTCACTCAGGTTCCTCTGCAGAGACAAGAAACAGGAGAATGATTTCCTTTTTGAGCCTCTACTTTGTTCAAAGCGTATTACAGATTTTTACCTCTCCAAAGGATTACCCATGCTTTTTTATTTCCTTTAGGGTCTTCTGTGCTTTTTTTGCTTTCCATCCTCCCCAGTATGACTCTTTGCCCAGAGAAGTTCCATAAATATACCAGGACAAGGACCACAATGTTATCAAACAAGTTCACTTCACAGATGTGTGGATGACATAGCAAATTACTTGCCAACACAAAATTTAAGAATAGGAAGATTTCGTAAGTTTCTCATGAACCACTGGACATGATTTGTACTGCAAGAACTTGCTGGAGCTAAGTGAACAGGGGTTGTCCATATTCTCCCCAGTTCACCATGTGCCCTCCTGACCAACTTTCAGCTGATCTCCATCATCTGCCTTCTCTCCCTGGGTCCTAGAAGCATTTGATTTTGTGATATTTGCTTAGAGCAAGAAAACCAGAACATCAAGAACTTGGGTAACATAACAGCTTCTAAGAGCTGCTGATCCTGGGCTGGTTCTTAAATTTTTGCTTCCTTGTTTGTGGCATGGAATGAGGCACTTGGCCTCCCTTCTTCCCAGAGCCATTAAGAATTTACAAGATAGCAAGCATGAAGGTACTTTGTGGAGAACAATGTTTATTGGCTCTGAAGGCCCAGCCATCCTCATTTATCTCATGGGGATTCCAAGGGTCTTCTGTGTTGCCTGCCCAAGAGTTTGTGCCAAATGTCCCCACTGCCTTTTTTTTTTTTTTTAATAATAATTTAAAAAAAATACTTATACTACATAATTGTTACACAAAAGATATAGGGATTCCCATATGCCCCACTCCCCACACTTCCCACACCCTCCCACATAAACATCCTTCATTAGTGTGTCACATTCATTGCAATTGATAAACACATCCTAGGACATTGCAACTAAGCATGGACCATAGTTCACACTGTATTCTACACTCTTTCCTACACAGTTCTGCGTGTTTTGTGATGGTATAAAATGGCCTACATCTGTTGTTGCGATGTCATTCAGGATGATTCCCAAGTCCCGAAAAAAACCCTGTATTGCAACTCTTTTTCCATCTTCCTGCCCCCAGAGCCTCCAGTGGCCACTGCCTCCACATCAATGTTGTGATTTCTTCCATTGCTAGAATCACAATATGTCCATAGTAGAATACCAGTAAGTCTACTCTAGTCCATAGTTCATTCTCCAATCCTGAGGATTCTGGGAATGTAAGACATTTTGCTCCTAGGTGTTCGAGGCTGTGAAGCTGACTATCAAAAGAAGGGAGTCAAGTAGAGATGCCCAAGGTACTGGCTTTCCACAGGCAGTCTACTTACTGTGCTTGGTCAAAGGAAGCCGGACATTCTTACACACTCAACTTCCATGTTTGTCTTTGCTTCAAAGGCCCTAACCCACTCATATTCTGCCCACGAGCTGGCAGGTTCCCAGAAAAAATAAAGCATGTGTTTTTCTTATTAATCACCCATATAAAACACATGGCCTCTCTCTGTATTGGTCTATGCTGGTTCACACCCTGTATAATTTTATACTCTGTCTAAAGCTCCTACATGCCCCAAGCTACAACTGACATTGATTCACTGGCTTATAAAAATGTGCAATCTGTTCTCTGGGTCTACACGGAGCTCAGTGAGAAGTGCATAGGCAGTGACTCAGGCCTTCAGAGATGGGTGCAGAGAGGGGTCACCCACAGAGTGGTTTGACTGTAAGCAAGAGCCCTCCTTATTGCAAATACATTTGGGCTTCATCTGCTCATTGCCAATTTCCATGGGACCAACCTCAAAAAGATTACTAGCTTAATACCTACATTCATTTCTTCTTCTTTTTTTTTTTAATTATTTTTTTTTAATTTTTAAAGAAGCTTTAGCTTACTTAAAAAGTATAGGGGATTCCCATATGCCCCACTCCCTCCCTCTCCCACACTTTTCCACATTAACAACTTCCTTCATTAGTGTGGTACATTTGTTACAAATGATGAACACATATTAAAGCATTGCTACGCTTCTTAAATCAACTAACATCCCACTATAATTAGATCCATTCATATTCACTTTAAAAGGAAAGCTCTTTAACAGGGAGTCATTATGATACAACGTGTTTGACAAAAATACGTATGGTCTTAGAAAAAGGACTTGCACAGTCCCGAATGTTAGCAAAGAGGAAATTTTTGCTTGTGAGAAGGCAGACATTTCATAGGGCAAAACTCAGCACGGGCACACAGAAAACCTGACAAAAAGTCCAGCTCTGTGGATGTGCTAGGCAGAAATTTGTCAAGGTAGGAGCCAAATGTTTGTGGCAGAATAGAAAGCAATGCAAAATGTGTCCAAAATTTTAAAAAAAATGTTTCTAAGTTTAAAAATATGAATATTCTGTTAAATTTCTAATTGATGCAAATGTTTATAATTTCTTCATAAGTGAGTTAAAGCATTTTAATAATGACATATTTCTTCAATTCCAAGACATATTTAGCCCCCTCATGGTAACATATTTGAAATTATGGAATAATACAGTACAGAGAGATTATTGGTTCTCCTTGTCATTTCCCAGCCTTCTTTACAGTTTTTCTGGGTCTGTGAAATAAGAGTAGATGTTTTGTGTGTCTCGTTCAGGTTAAGGCAGTTAAAAACCTGTGAGCCTCCTTCATTTCTCTCTCCCTCTGCTTTGACACCCTTAGGGAACATGTGTGTCAGATGGCATAGGCAGGAGATGAAAGATGGCTTTCTCACCTACATCCAACTGAGACATGGAGAAATAAATCACCATTATATTAAGTAAGATTTGTGGGGTTCATTTGTTACTTGAGCATAACCTACACTATCCTGTCTGACACAAACATTTAATTTTCCCCTGAAAAAGCTACTATTAAATCTGTGACAGATTTTATAATCATTGTCTCTAAAATCCGGAGAATGCAAAGTTCATTTATTTTCATTTCAGTGGAGTAAAGAAGGGATACTTTTGAGGAGCAGCAAGTATATTTAGAGAAGTGCTGCTTCTCTACTGGAGGTAGGTGATGGTTTATTGATAATCACCTGGAGGACAATTTCAAATTCCCATAGCCTTCCCTCCCTAACCTTCTTACCCTCCCAGATTTGTATGCAACTTTTTTTCCACATACTTTTGAGAACCACATATTAAATAGGAAAACATTTGTAGGCATAGTAACCATGTTTAAATTCAAATTTCTGCCTTAACCTTTCTTCCATTTTTAAAATTTTATTTTAAAAGTATGGTTGGAGGAGGCCAAGAAGACAACCAGTGCAGGGCTAAGGAAGTGGGTGAGAGGGTTTGAGTCAATGGGGTAATTTAGGAGGCAGTCATTGGAGGAGTAAGGGTGAAGGGGGTGGCTGAGGAAGCAGCTGGTGATATTGGGGCCCAAGGGGTCTCCATGGATACAACTGGTCAAGTCAAGGTCATGGGGACTGCTGACCAAGGAAGCAGCCAAGGAGGTTGGAGTTGAGAAGGCAGCTGGTCGGGGAAGTTGGGGCTACAGAGCTGGCTGAGTCTGAGCCTGTTGGAATCAGGGCCAAAAAGGCAGCCAGGGAGGTAGTTGTAGGGGTGGGACTAAGAGGATGGCCAAAGAGGTAGCCAAAAGGGTCAGGACCAAAGAAGTAGTTCAAGCCAGCTAGGTCAAGGTCACAGAGGTGACTGAGGAGGTGGTCAGGATGGGCAGGGCTAAGCAGGAGACCAGTGTGGAGACTGGTTACATGAAATTGAATGAAATAAGGAGATTGAATGAAATAAGTGACTACACTGAGGATGGTGGGAGGCAGGTTTCTCACAATTGAAGAAGATAGTTATCAACACTGAAAGGCTAGAATAAACTCGATAGTGTGGGGTTGGAAGTGGAGGTGTCAGTGTGAACTCATGTTTTTTAAATATAGATAGAGATAGATATAGATGTGTGGGTATACATGTGTGTGTGCAATGGGGGGCAATATATGCATACATACATTGATTTCTAGCTAAGTGGGCCAAGGAGCATTCACACAGCAGTAGCAATGATTGTATCTACTTTCTAAATATAATTCTCTCTTAAAAGGATCCAGAATTCCTTGGAGAAATGGCTGATTCCAAGACGAGCGTGGAACATCTTATTCTACCAGAAAGTAAGGAAGTGCTCAAAAAATGATGGAGACATATCAAAAGGACAGAGGAGCCAGTATGAAGGAGTCCCCACAGGCCAAATATGGGACAATTTGAGCATCAAAAGAAATAATGATGTCGATGGATTATAATCCACTGAATAAAATAAGAAACTATGAATTTGCCCTGAGATAAATTTAAAAATTAATGAACAAATGCTTGAGAGAAATGGAAAGTTCTTCCTAATAGTACAATGTAAACTGCTAAATGTAGAAGGAAATATGAAATTAGAAAATCCATATTCAGCAACAAAAATAGTAATAATTGAATCAGACAAGAATTGTCAATGGATGCTTAAAACTTGTGGTTGAAAGGTTGATAATTTGCCTATTCTCAAAGTATTTCACCACAAAATACTTATTGTATACAAGAGAATATAGTAATTTTATAGTGGAGAGATCTGGAAGACACTCCCTTAACCAACTAATCAAAGTTATCATGGTCAGTGAGAAGACATATTAATATAATGTATCTTCCAAGATGCTGCCCTGAGATGGCCACCAAAACATTGCTGTGGAATTCCTGCCCAAAATGCATAACCTCAACCTAAACATGAGAAAAAAAAAAACCTGACAAGCCAAATTGTTGAACACTTCACAAAAAACTGGCTTGTACTCTTTAAAATAAGGTCTTGGAGGGTATGAGAAGACTGAGCAACTCTACTAGATTTAAGGAAAGTAAAGAGACATGACAACTTATGCTATGTGCACTCTTGAATTTTTTTTTTTTTTGCTATAAAAGACATTATAGGGATGAATAGTGACATTTAAATGGAGTCTGTGGTTTAGAGGGTAGTAATGCATTAGTGTTCATTTCTGTTTCTATTTATTTTTTAAAAATTTTTATGAGAGCAAGTGTAAATTTACAGAAACATCATGCAGAAAGCACAGAGTTGCCAGATATCCTCCTCTCATATACACAGTTTTCCTTACTATTAACATTTTGCATTAATGTGTTACCTTGCTACAATTTATGAAACAATCTCATTATAATTATGCTCTTAAATTTAGTCCACTGTTTACAATAGCATTCACTCTTTGTGTCATACAGTTCTATGGGGGTTTGTGTATTGTGTGTGTGTATGGTAACTTATAAACAACCTAAAATTTCCCTATTTATCCCTTTTTGAATATACTCTTCAGTGGTGTTAATTACATTCTCAAAGATGTGTCTCCATCTCCATCATCCATTGCCCAAACAGAAACTCCACACCAATTAAACATGAACTCCCCATTTCCCTCCTCCATTCGGCCCTGGTAACCTGTATTTTAGATTCTGACTCTATGAGTTTGCTTATTCTAATTATCTGAAATCAGTGAGATCATACAATATTTGTTCTTTAGTGTCTGGCTTATTTTTTTCACTCAACATGAGGTCTTTAAAGTTCATTCAGGTTGTAGCATGAATCAGAACTTCATTTTTACATTCATTTTTTTACAGCTGAATAATATTCCACTGTACGTATACACATTTTGTTTACCCATTCATCTATTGATGGACACTTGGGTTGCTTTCACCTTTTGAGAATTCTGAATAATGCCACTATGAACATAGGTGTGCAAACATCTGTTCAAGTCCCTACTTTCAATTCTTTTGGGAATATACCCAGAAGTGGGCTTGCTGGTTCATATGGTAATTCTATACTTAATTTTCTGAAGAATCCTAAAACTATTTTCCACAGTGTCTGCACTATTTTACATTCCCACAATGTACAAATGTTCCTATTTCTCTGTATCTTCTCCAACACTTGTTATTTTCCAGTTTATCAACAGTAGCCATTCTAGTTTATGTGAGATGGTAGCTCATGATGGTTTTGACTTGCATGTCCTGGATGGCTAATGACTTTGAACACCTTTTTCTGTGATTTTTGGCCATTTGTATATTTTCTTGGGAGAAATGTCTATTCAAGTATATCGCCCATTTTTAATTGGGTCATGTATCTTTATGTTTTTGGGTTATAGAACTTTTTATATATTGTGGATCTTAAACCCTTATCAGATATATGGTTTCCAAATATTTTCCCCATTCTGTAGGTTATATTTTTTACTTTCTTGATAAAGTCTCTTGATGCACCCATTTTTAAATTTTGAGAGAAGTGGAAAGTTCTTCCTAATAGTACAATATAAACTATTAAATGTAGAAGGAAATATGAAATTAGAAAATAGATAAGTCCCACTTATCTATTGTTATTTCTGTTGCTTGTGTTTTTGGTATAGCACAAGAAACCATACAAGTTTCTGAAGATGTTTTCCTGTGTTATCTTGTAGGAGTTTTATAGTTTTAGTTCTTATATTTATGTCTGTGACCCAATTTGTGTTAATTTTTGTATATGGTGTGAGGTATGGCTTCACCTTCATTTTTCTGCATATGGCTATCCAGCTATCCCAACAAAATGTGTTAAAGAGACTATTCTTTCCCCATGAGTAGGCTTGGAACCTTTGTCAAAGATCAGTTGGCCAAAAGTATAAAAATTTATTTCTGAATCCTCAATTTTATTCCATCAGTTTATATGTCTGTCTTTGTGCCAGTACCACTCTGTTTTGATTACTATAGCCTTGTAATATGTTTTAAAATTAGGAAGTGTGAGTCCTCTAACTTTGTTCATCTTTTCCAAGATGGTTTTTGTTATGCAGAGCCACTTACCCTTCCATATGAATTTGGTGATTGGCTTTTCTATTTCTGCAAAGGTTGTTGGAATTTTTATTGGAATTGCATTGAACTTGTATATAATTTTGGTTATAATTGATATCTTAACAATATTTAGTCTTCCAATCCATGAACATAAATGTCCTTTCATTTATTTAGGTCTCCTTGGATTTCTTTCTGCAATGTTTTGTAGACTTCCATGTATATGTCTTTTATATCCTTTGTTAAATTTATTCCCAGATATTTTATTTTTTTACTTGCTATTGTAAGTGGATTTTTTTTTATTTGTCCATTACTAGTGTATAGAAACATCACTGATTTTTTTTTTATTAGTTCCCCCTCCCTGCCCATGCCAAGATGGCTCCGTTGTCTGTTTGCTCATTGTTTGTTATTTTGGCTCACTATCTGCTAGTTGTTGTTTTTTTCTCATTGTCCACTCATTGACTGTGTTTTCTTTAGGAGTCACCAGGAACCAACCACAGGACCTCCCATGTGGGAAGTGGGTGCTCAACTGCTTGAGCCACATCTGCTCTCTGCTCGTTTGTTTTTGCTCATTGTCTGCTCATTGTTTGCTT
Organism: Cabassous unicinctus; assembly: GCA_029593785.1. Lineage (NCBI taxonomy): Eukaryota > Metazoa > Chordata > Mammalia > Cingulata > Chlamyphoridae > Cabassous > Cabassous unicinctus. The sequence goes on along the minus strand of JAQZBX010008069.1, from coordinate 12,063 downwards.
GTTGTCTTGCTCATTGTCTGCTCATTGTTTTTGCTCACTGTCTGCTTGTTGTCTGCTCATGGTTCTCTTTCATTGTCTTCTCATTGTTTTTGCTCATTGCCAGCTCATTGATTTTTGCTTGATGTCTGCTCATTGTCTCCTTGTTATCTGCCTGTCTTCTCTAGGAGGCACTGGGAACCAAACCTGGGATCTCCCATGTGGGAGGTGGGCACCAAACTGCTTGAGCCACATCCACTCCCAACACCACTGATTTTTTGAGTTTGTACCCTACTACTTTGCTGAATTCATTTATAAGCTCTAGTAGCTTTGCTGTAGATTTTTCAGGATTCTTTTTTTATAGAAGCATGCCATCTGCAAATAGGGAAAGTTTTACTACTTCCTTTCAAAATTGGTTGCCTTTATTTCCTTTTCTCACCTAATTGATCTGTCTAGAACTTCCAGTACAATGTTAACTAACAGTGGGGCAGTGGGCATCCTTGTCGGTGTTCCTTATCTTAGAGGGAAAGCTTTCAGTGTTTTACCATGAAGTATGATGTTACCTGTGGGCTTTTCATACATGTCCTTTATCATGTTAAGGATGTTTCTTTCTATTCCTACTTTTCTGAGGCTTTTTATTAAGAAGGGGTGCTGGATTTTGTCAAATGCCTTTTTTTTCATCAACTGAGATGCTCATGTATTTTTCCCCCATTCTATTAATGTAATGTGATTTTATGATATTGAACCACCCTTTCATATTTGAGTAAATTCCACTTGATCGTGGTGTATAATTTTTAAAATTTGTTTTGAATCTGGTTTCCTAGTATTTTGTTGAGGATTTTGAGGCAAACTGAAAAAAAACAAAACAAAAAACAAATGGAGAAGTAGAGCCTTCTACAATAATAGTTGGGGACTTCAAAAAACTACTTTCATCAATGGATCAATGGAACATCTAAATATAAGATCAATAAGGATATGGAGAACTTGAACCATATGATAAATGAACTAGACCTAACATACCTGCAGAACACTGCACCATAAAATAGCAGAATATACTTTCTTCTTGGATCATTCTCCATGATAGATAACATGTTAGGTCAAAACAAGTCTCATAAATGTAAAAAGATTGAAATTATAAAAAGCTTCTTCCCTGACCACAATGGAATGAAGCTAGAAAACAATAACAGAAGGAGAGCCGAAATATACACACATATATGAATGTTAAACAGCACAATCAATGAGTCAGAGATGAAATTTTGTTTTTTAAAAACTGCCAGAAGATTTTCTAATACTGTTGCAATTAGAATTAGCATTTTCTAATTATGAATGTTAGATGAGCCTCACCATAAACACAATATTTATAGTAGTTCATTTAGGATTGGGTATCCTTAAGACCTCACTATCTCTTTTCACAAAGGTGTAAGTTACCCATCAAATATGCCAAACCTGAGAAACCATATAAATCTCTTCTTAACTCTTCAGGAAGATTAAGCAGCTGGCAAACCCCACTGAGCCTAGACTCTGTGGTGGCTCTAAGATATCTAGACTCTAGAACTTAGTGATTTAGAATATGCGTCCTTCCCTCCCACTTCTGCATATTTTACCTGCATATCCTGTCTCTGAAGTTTCCTACTGCCTCCCTGGGCCTTATGGGAAGAGATGCCAAGCTAGAGATAGGTGGGACGGTGAATGTGCTCAATTGTAGCTACATTTTGATTCTTTAAATTATTAACCACCTTGAGTCTACATATCTACATTGCAAAAGACAACCACGCCATCAAGAGCTTGTTACTTTGAGTGGTGCCTTATTTAGTGGGATGGATAAACAGAGAGCTGAGGGATAGAGACTGGTAGAAATAAATGGGTAGCTGCTGCTTCTTGGTGCTATTCACTCAGTGTGAAGAAAGAAACATAGACAGTCTTCCTCATTGCCTTTCTAGGACTCATTTTTTTCCTGATCTCTTCCTTTACATTGTTTTCATTGTTTTGCCAAGTCCCACTGTTGGCAACTGGAATGGAGGATGAGAAGAAAGAGAGGGAGAGAAAGGGAAAGAAGAGGCATCTACCATTGTATAGTTTGCACACTTCAAAGGATTTACTAATGAGTCTTCTTATTGTCTAAGCTCCTTGTCTCTACCTGGGTTTTGCAATCTATACACCTAGAGAGATCACAGAGAATGGAAAGGAGCCTTTCACAATAAGACAGGACAGCCCACTTTCCCCTTCCACAAAGGTATCAAAGGGGTGATTGTCAAAGGCAAATTACTTTGATTTGGAGGACTTACACAGCTATTGGAATAAGTTCAGTAAAAGGAAAGAATGTGCATAGTTAGGGGAAGGCAAGAAGATGAGGGGAAAAAAGTTGTTGAAAGCCAATTTAAAACTGAGTCCTATTATGATAACCTCTCCTTGTATTTGCTCACCCCCACTGCAGACATGCTTACACTCAGGTGAGGAGGATAATATAAATATATGAATTCTCTCCCTATGTCACTTCCCCACTCTGTTCTCTGCCCTGTAGGTCAATGGGTTAGAGGCAAGGGGGACAGGAATGGTGATCGACATTTAAGAATTGATTAGAGACATTGTTGTATGTTACAACTGGAAAGAGGGGTTATTGGATCTAGTGGATTTGAGCAGGGATGCTGCTAAACATCCTACAATGCACAGGAAAGCTCCTCATTATGAAGGATTATCTGCCCTAAACATCAGTAGTGCTGAGGCTGAGAAACTCTGCCCTGAGCATTTATTCCTGGCATGAATGGAATCAGAAGGGCAATACTGATGTGGCTTCTCAGAAGTATTTTCTTGTGGATTTTCTGAGAAGTTTGGCCCTTATATATCACACCCATATACATCCTAATTGTTAGATTGACTACGTCTGTCTCAGGGTCTTCCCTGAGATAAATATCTTGCAAGTCTCACACACAACCTTCCTATGGCTCGATTCTTCTCCTATATTATCATTCTCTTCTTTATTATCTGAATGATCTGTGCCTTTCTCTTCTGTTTTATTCATCTCATTTTTACTCTTGATAGAGTCTATCCTTTATTTTCCCATCATCCTTTGGATCCTTATTATCAGAAATCAAATGCAAACTCACAATAAGATATTACAGTCTTCTGAATCTGGGTTGAGGGAATGCTCTGACAGGGGTAAGGAATTTAAGAATTTTGTCTAAAATCATGTATCAGATGACCACAAGCTTTTGTGGCTATCTCAGTGTAATAGAAGACATTTTTCTTTTCTGGTTTCTGCTGTTAAGATAGCAATCAAATCACTTTTGCCTGTAAGGTTACCGTGGACAGAGAGATGATTTGCTACAATTGAAACTTGATTCCTTGGGAAAGGAAGAATGAGTGGATATGAGATTTAAGTCATCCACGGTCATGTATCACTAAGTAGTTGTGAATAATTATTTAAATTGGTGACACAAACATAAGTCACAAAATATTAAGGATATGCATCATAAGAATTTGCATGGGATTGGAGCATTCCCTGTTTATTAACTCTACAAATGAAGTCATTTTGAAGACCTCTTGTAAAGGTTGTCATGTTCAAGCCAGCCACAAGTTCCAAAAGGCTGAACATCCTAGGTCATTGTCCAAGACTGGACAATTTGGAGACCTGAACAGAGTCAGCTCAAGTTTGAGATGAATGTGTGAGAATGGGTAGATTTGTATATTAGTGACTACTAGCCTCAGCTATAAAAGCAATATATCAATGAGAAAATGTTCTACGGCCTAACCCAATGTCATTTATTTGGGGCATGTCTGAATCCTTCAGCATGCTCCCATTTAAATACCTTAATTCTTCCTATAACATGAACCAATAAGGTGGGACCAGTACAAAAAAAATGGCTTGCAAAAACCTGGATAGTGTACACTGAAGGAAGCACACGTTATCCCAGAAAATATATGCTGAAGGAAGATAGCCACTATTTCCCAATGACATTCAGAATACCATGAAAACACACATATACTTGTACATCCACACATATGCATGTGTGTGTGATGGTGGTGGGGAGATACTGGAAATATGGCAAAAATACCCTCAGTGAGTTGATGCTTCATTTCCACATTTCTTTGGCTTGAATATAATCCATTGAAGAGAAAGTACTATTGATGAGTATGTGCATGTCCACGTCTATATCTAAAGCCAAGTCTACGTCTAAGTCTAAGTCTAAGTCTGTGTCGATGTCTAATTCTATGTGTAAGTTTATGTCTATGTCTATATCTTTGTCTTTGTCTATGTCCAAATGAAAGTCCAAGTTCATGTCCATGTCCAAGTCTATATCTATGTGAATTTTCAGAAAGAGACTTGGATCAGAATCAACTGTAGAGGACTAAGACTTCCAGTATGTCCTGGCCTAAAAAATACCCAGAAATCTTGGGTTAATCTACAAAGTAGTAATTAATTATTAGAGCTCTGACTTCTATTCATGCTTACTGTAGCCACACATGCCCTTCAACATCCCACAAATATTTATTTATTTCTTACTATGTGCCATTTATGGGGATAAACACTGAGTATGCATGGGCAAGCAAAAGGACCCTGTCTGTACCTTCAGAGAGTTAGTGGTCACTTGATCATTCACTTTCTTTATCTACCTCTTCTTTCAATAATTCCACGAAACAAACCCCATCCATGTTTATGACAGAATGCTATGGAATACATAGAACAAAAACATTGTAAAAGGACACAATAGAAAAACATAACTATAATACTTGTCACATACTTTTACAAATTCTCTCTAATTAAAAATCTTTGAAAAGACACATTTCACAGCAAAGTGCAGTAGCGTGAATTGTAGCCCAAGGTCAAACATAATCCACACTTGGGATTTCATACCATGTGGGCATGTCAAGTGCATTATAAGGATGGGATAAAAGAGATGTATTTGTGTAGAGTTGTGGAAACTTCTGGGAATGAATTCATCCTTGGGGAAGAAAGACCTGGGAATTTCAGCTGTATGCCAGTAAGAAAACCTCACTCCTGAGAGAGGGAAAGTGGGCAGGTCATGAAAGGGGCTGGAAACCAAAGATGATAGAATTTTCTTCATGGAGAGATGCTCAAGTGACAAAGTGTCCAGTGCTCAAGTGACAAAGTGTGGTCAAGGGTGTGCTGTTGTGGGGAGCACAGAGTACCACTGGCAAAGAAGGATCAAAGAGTACCAAAGATGGTCTTGCATCTTTAGGGCTTGCAGTTTTAGGAGCCCTGAGGGATGATGATATCTGGCCCAAATATCATTGTCATCACTGGCATACTATGGGTTTGTAGACTTGGTAAAGTATCATCTTCAAGTGCAGAGACCTCAGATAGCAAGAAATGGATTAGGAGAGCCCAAGAAGATTCTTCATGAGGACCCATGGGAGAAGCCTCTGGGCGGGCCAGAGTGATTGGAGTTTTGCAAAAGAAGCTCAAGTTCAAACATGCAGCTGGGAGCAAAACCACTGGAACTTAGTTATTATAATTACTATAGGCTCATAAAGTCCCACAGCTGAAGAGACCTGTGAAAAATCAGACAACTAAAGTATTCTTTCTTCTTTCCAGTCTTTCTGAGATGCCAAATCTTGTAGTTGTCTTTGCCTCTTTCTTCTCTCTCATTCTCTGTATTCTTTCAGTTACTGAGTTCTGGTGTGTTTTCCTTCAAAATGTCTTGCGTGCTCTCCATTTGCTTTTTTATCTTGTTTTAGTCTGGGGTCTCATCACTCCCAACTGAGATGACTTCCATAGGATCCTAAATGGATCTTTTCAGCCTTCCTCTACCAGAATCTACCCCACATGGCTCATCAGAGTATGAAAATGCCCTTTTTTCATCAAGGCATTCCCAACTTGGAAGACTTCTTAAGTTCTCCCATGGCCTAACATCCCCGGGGTCCATGCTCTTCCCTAATTTGGAAATTCTTTGTGCACACTCATCATATTTCTCCCTATTACCCAAAATAAGTTGGGCCAGTTCTCTACCAGGCTCCTGAACAAGTCAGGTCCAGTTCACACTCCAGACTTTGTTCACGCCAATCCCCTTGTTGAAAGAGGCTGGTGGGTGTTATAGACACTCTTTCTGTGGATTGGAGTAACCCTACCTATTCTGCAAACTTCAGCTCAAGATCCACATCTTCCAGAAATCCTTTTCTGACTACTTGATTCTACCCTGAATGTTTTCCCCTTTTCAAGCTTTGCATCATGCTGTTGGTCCACTGAGCATATAATTTAATATTCAACCATTTTCCATAACTGTGTCTTATGTTTTTCCTTAAGATGTCTGTCTCATATAACTAGTCTTTTTCTCTCTTGCTATTCTTCTTACACCTCCACTCCCCCTCAACCTTTATTCTTTTCTCTACATATTAGTCAGGATGTAAGTCAGATCATGCTATTCCTCTGCTTGAAACTCTCCAATGATTTGACATCTCACTAGAATAAAATCCTACGTCCTTGACTGACTTTCAAGGTTAAACTTGGCTGCAGATAACACTCACCTGAAATGCTTCTTTAAAAAAAAAAAAAAAAAAAAAAAAAGCTTCAGCACCAACCCACAGCAACTGAATCCAAATTTCTGGGAATCAGGCCCAGGAATTGGTATCATTTTTGAAATCACAGCATTGATCCTCATATGCAGCTGTGGTTGGTAACCTTCTGCCTGGGTGACCTGGCCACTGGCCACCTTTCTGAGTGCAAATCCTACCTCTCTAGTCTTTGCCCATTCTTCCATGGCCCCCTGGCCCCCTGGTTCTCCCTTAGAAGACTGGCATTCTTAGCTTGGGGCCTGTGCATGCTCTTGTCTTCTCTGGTGGGGACGTTCCTCTCACAACGCTTCACTTCAATTAGGCCTCTGCTCCCATGTCCTACATCTGAGAGGTCTTTCCTGACAGTCCCATTGGAAAGAACACTCCCCAATCCATTAACCCATTTTATTTTTATTCATTTCACTTATCACAATCTCACATTAAATTATATATCTATTTTTCTATTCTCTAAAGTCAATCTTCCTTACTAGAAGCTTCATAAGGCTACATAATCTGTCTGCTTTGTTCACTGCTGAGTTCCCAAAGCCTAGGAGGCCACAGAGGAGGTGCTCAATAAATATCTGTTGGCTGAATCTTTCAGATGGGACTGTCCATATCCTTGGAATTGGGGACTAAAGCTAAAACTTACGTTGTACAGTCCTATTAATGAGAATTTGGGGCATAACATGTTAGAATTTTATTCCAATTTCCCATATATTTTTTTTGTTGTGAGTTTGAATGATCTCTTTTTCCTTCACTCTAAAGTTTTTAAGTCCACCTAGCTCTAGTATCCAGTACAAATACCTAGTGCTTCCGGGCACAGACAGGAAAAGCCAGCATTCCTTTTCCTTCACAGTCTCTCAAGGTTTTAATAAAAATCAAATTATATTTTCCAGACTATTTTGAGAGCTTGGAAAAATAAAAACACAATCCTTGTCTATCACTTTGCACCTTTCCTAAGTTACTCTTATTATCTACCTCATGCAGAAAGAGCATGGAAAACATACTTTTACCAATAATAATACTAACAATGCACTGATGACTTATTTTGTAGGGAGCACAACACAAGGAATTTAGCACAGATTACTTTTAATTAAATTATTTAATTAAAAACTACTTTAATTTTTAAAAATCCTGTAAGGTAAAAATTGGTGCCCCTAATTTTAAAGGTGGAGAAACTGAGGTTCAAATAGGCCAATTTCCTGACCACAGTCATATTATGAAAAAAAGCCACATTTGCCAGAGCAATCCAGATGAGTCTGACTGCAAAGACTTTGTTCTTTCCATGGAAACAGGCTGTTTTTCAGATCACCCCTTTTGGATAAGAAGGACAGCTTCTACAATAGACATAATGGTACTTGCTGCTATGTAGTGTTTGTCAACATGTCTGAGACCCGTGGATGAGAAAACTGGGAGAAAGGAAGCTGAAGCAGGAAGCTGAAATGTTGCCATCAGAGTTCAAAATGCATCTGGCAGAACATAACAAAGAGGCTGAAAATGGAAATGCATTGAGCCTTGTATTCTGTAGATGCTGGTAAACACAGAGTCACCTTCTGTCCTCAGCAGCAACCTCTCCCCAAGCCACCAGATTCACAGTCCCTAGGAGCCCAAGCAGCCAAGACAACAGGAAACAGATAACAAAACATTTGTTCCTTAGCTCAAGAGGTCACCTGTTAAGTCATTGGTAGGTCTTGAAGAAAGGTCAGTCAAAGCCTAAGCAGCCCCCAGAGTTTAACATCTGATCTTAGAAATCTTGGAGAACTAATCTCTTTGAAAATGAGGGAAGTTTCATTATTTTGGAAAGCTGATAGAAATCCAGGATGCAAGGATGTTTTCTTTCTTTTGTGCCAGTCAAGCGTGCAAGGGGAAAAAGTGGGTGTGTCTGGAGGAGGAAAGAAGACGAGTTACTATTTTGATGCATGACTGCCAGAACCACAGAAATACGAAGGAGCCTGACCCTCCTCAAAACTGATCAGAGAACTTTCCAGAGGCCATGGGATGTGGGTTAGGGTGAACTTTGGTCAGGCAGGAAGCCTTGAAGTGATGGTGGCAAAGAGAGGGCACCCAACTGTTTTCGTTTGTCTTTTTTCTTCCTTGTAGTGGTTGGGGTGGGTGAGCAGAAGGGCAAAGAACCTAGAAGAAGGATAACACTTATATTTGTATGATTTCATTAGTATCAAGAAATGACCTGTGGTCAGTTTGGTGGAAATGTGTATGTGTGTGAATGTATGTGCATGTGTGTTTAACAATAGAAGGCTGGAATTAAAAATTGTTGTAATGACTTTGCTCATGAGAGCAACAATCAAGATTTTAGCAAAATGATATAAATTGTTGCTAAATAATTGTGTTTAAGCGTTGTGTTTAAGCTCTGCCAAGAGGAAATGCTAACATGTTGAAAAGAAATTTGAATGACTGAGTGATGTCTTCAGGATATTCACAGTCAACCAGAACTATCCATGAGGCTTCACCTCTGTTGAAAAGTCAATAGCTGAATATTTTTGTAAGGAAGGCCTACTTCAGACATTGTGGTTCCCTCTGAATAGCTCAGGAAACAGGAAAGCAGTAGTCCTCTGCTTTCTAGCTTTTATTCCTTCTTCAATTTTTAAAAAAATTCTGTGTAGAACAATTCTACTTACGAGAAGGGATATTAGAAAATTATTTTTAAAAGTTCCAATTGCACAAGGGTTTGTAATGTAAGTAGAAAGACACAATGGAAGCACTGGGTGACTCAGTCCACAAACTCAAGTTTGAAAGAAATTGTGACATATAGAAATCATAAAATTTCCCATTTTAACCACTTTCAAACATTCAATTCAGTGGTATTAATTACATTCACAAGGTTGTGCTACCATCACCGCCATCCATTACCAAAACTTTCTCATCACCAAAAAGAAGCTCTGTACCTATTAAGCATTAACTCCTCATTCCCCACCCCCATCCCTGTCCCTGGTAACTTGTATTCTAGTTTCTATGAATTTCTTTATTCTAATTATTTCATATCAATGATATCATACAATATTTGTTCTTTTGTGTCTGGCTTACTTCACTCAACATAATGTCCTCAAGGTTCACCCATGTATCAGAACTTCTGGACTTTATTTTTTAATAATTAGATTCAGTTTCTATAAAGAGCTAGCATTCCACTGGTTACAAGCTCCTGATGGGAAAACATTATTTGGAAAAAGCTTCCCAGGTGACTCTGAAGAGAATCACTGAGAGAAAATGTTGAACTCGAGCTAAATAGAAAGTTAGGAAGCATTTGGCCGAGGAGAAGGAAGAAAAGTTGACTTGAGATTCAGGTGGGAGACTTGAGGAGATTAGAGCTCATTTTCCCAGACGGATAATATCACGACACTGGCTAAGTATCAGGAAAGTACTCAACAAATCCCTGTTCTATAACCGTCTGGCTTCTGTAATCAGGATCAGTGCAAAGGATATTCCCAGAATGCACAAGACTGCCCCGTGGTTGAAATATGGGATATGCTTCATCTTGCAACACCTGCTTCCTCAGAAGTCTCCCTTAGGCTGGGATGCCCCTATTGCATGGACTGAGCTCTCCTACCCACATGGAGTGGACAGCTACACCGTGCATTTCAGTTGCTGGCAACACACGGTTCACCTAGGTAATGTGAAGCAACATTTAGAGTCTCCTTGACAGCATCTTGGCAATTTATCAGAAGAAAGAACAATGGACACTTTTCTTTCCAGTGGGAAAGCCACTCTATTTCCCAGCCCAGATTAAGTTGGAAGCAATGTTCTACATTTTACTTTAGGCCACATGGAGAAAATCAGTCCTCTCAAATATTCTTTGAGTATTTGCTTATCTGGAGGCCCAAGAGATAGCTGAGCATGTTGCAATCTATTTTCTAATTCGTGAAACTTATTATGCTTCCCAAGCATAAAATCTTGGGAAGTTTGATAACAAATATGTTAAGATTTATAATCTTTGGCAAGAGATTGATCATAAAACAAGTTAAAATTTATATAATCCCTTAAAGAATATTTTAAATATATGTTTGATGATGACATATCTGTTGATCTATCTATCCATCTATTCACTTTTGCAGTTGTCAATTTTTTGTCCAAAATTTCTTTTAAAAAGTGTTCAAACCTGTAAGACATTTTCATCATAAAAATAATACTTCAAATGGTGCTAACGTTTCAAATTAATCCACAAAATCCTGATCCATCTGTAAAATAATGGATTTAGAACATTATCAGTATTGTTTATCCTAATTAGTGCTTGCCACACAACAGACATTTAGAAGTACTCTGCTTTCATTCCTTCTTTCCCTCATTCACAATAAACTCTTTTAAAGAAATAGGGAAGGGATTATTATTGCTCTTTGACCATGTAAAGGGTACTTGCACTCATTCATCTCAAACATCCTGTGGGGTAGTACTATTCTCCCCTTTCCCAAGTTGGGAGACTCATTATTTTTATAGGAAAATGCAATCTGAGATCCCAGTGGAAATGCTTAGAGCTCCTCCCCTTCCTTTAGGGAAGAGTCCAGATTCCCCAGGGTTCCTGGAAAGAGCCACAGAGGACTGACCATGCAGGGTCAGGAAAAAAGCAGGAGCAAGGACATTTGTAAGTCACAAATACAAAAGCTTGACCTGGTTAAGTATTGCAGAGTGGTAGAAAATGAAGTCTGTCTTGATTTGTCTCCATTATAAGATGACATATGGAATAACACAACCCTTGCTCTTTATTGACATCACATTCATTTTGTCATTAAATAAAAATATCACAATTATTGAGTACTTTCCTGGACTTATTCAAAAGAAAATGTCCAATCTTCATTTTGGGAAATACTAGCAATTTTTTCAGTTCTTCCAGTGAACCCATAAAAATGTCTGTAGGAGAATCAACTGTAAACACATGCTAGCAACCCTGAAGCCATTTCTGACAGTACCAATCGAGTAAAAACTCTCTCGTCCCTTCCTTACTTTTCTTCCCTCTACCACCATCCCTGACCTTGACCTTGCCCAGGCCAGGAACCTGCCATACAAAGTGGAGAAATAGACAAAAACCAAATCTGCCTTTCCCAAACCCATATCACCAGAGCAGGTCCAGCTGGATGCAGGGAGTTAATGATTTAATGTAATATTTGAAGCGCTATTTATAATCTGGACAAAGTATTGTAATTTTCTAATTGAGTTTGCTTTTTATCTTAAGGTGTTGATAGGATATTCTATTATTAAAAAGTACCCAGAGGGGGCGGATGTGGCTCAAGTGGTTGGGCGTCCGTCTGCCATATGGAGGGACTTGGGTTCGATCCCCGGGATCTCCTGGTAAAATAAAAAATATATACATATAGAAGGCGCATGGGCTGCCAGGATCTGTGTGCTGGTGAGCCGCCAGGCCCTGGGAGCCATGCAGCAAGATGATGACGTCACAGGAGAGAGAAGCAGGGGAGAGACAAGATGAGATGCTCCAAAAATCAGGAACCGAGGTGGCACTGGTGGCAGAACACCTCTCTCCTACATCAGAGGTCTCCAGGATCGAATCCTGGTGAAGACTGGAGGAGGAGGATGAGAAGAGATGGCAGGAAACAGGCACAGAGAATTGCCCAG
>JAQZBX010008068.1:28508-49041 GCA_029593785.1 Cabassous unicinctus | reverse complement strand
AAACGAATCTGGGGCATCATTGATAAGAAATCACTCAAAGAGCGGGCTGTTCCAGAATTTTACTGCTGATGCCTGACGTTGGGTTTAACAATGATTTCTGTAAACTTTGCACCTGACTTTATGTCTATCCTCCCAGACTGATTAGCTTCACTGCTGCTCCTTCCTTCTTTACTTTTTTTTTCTTTGTCAGCGCCATATGATTTTCATTCTTTCAGTCTGGACATGCTTTTACTCCTTCAACAGTCTTGGCAGACTGGAATGGTGGAAATATCATAAGCTTTGAAGTTTTAAACCTGGGTATTTCATGTGCTGGTTCTAGGACTTGCAAAAATTAATCAGGTTTTCTGTACCCCAAATACCTCATATGCAAAATTTAATATTAATATTTGTCTCTGAGAGTTATTTCAGGATTAAATAATCTAAAATATTTCAAATGCATAATATAGTGTTTCCACATAATAGGTATTAAATCCATCTTAGCTATTATTATTGTTGCTGTTATTATTGTCAGATTTCAAAATATCTGGCAGTGAAAATTATATTACAATTGGGTTCCCTGTTGTTTTCTTTTTAAAAGATAAACTTCTTATTAGAGTCAAAGAAATTTTTTAGCTGAGTATGAAAAGGTAAAATATTTTTGGTGGTCAGCAGCCTAGCAGAATAGAACTTTGAAGGTCAGAACAAAAAGTTCAAATTCAGTCTATGAGGTTGTTAGACGATATCGAGCAATGTGTGCTCTGGGAAAAGTTTCAAATATCACCTCGGCTTGTGTGAGTGATGTGACTATTATATTTTTGTCAAATTTGACACCATCCGCCTATCTCATATCAGAGCATTATCTGAAAAGAATAAGCTTTTCCAAAGTGCCAAGTTGTCAAAATGTTTCAATACCCTTAACAAAATTGTTGTATTTAGCTCTATGGTACATCTGTATCTGTGAGAAAAAAAAAGGCCCTTTAGTGCTACAAAAAATTACATAGGAAAATGAATGGAGGAAAAAGAGAATGTGTCTAAAGAAACAAAGAATTATTGTAACTGTCCCAAGACTTGATGACACTATGTAGATGCCTTTTTGAATATGCCACATTTGAGTCTCTTTAAATTGATGAAATGAAATAATTGTTTCCCCAATCAGAAGCCTAAAGATCAGCCAGTCCAGTTCTTGTTAAAAACTCATTAGCTCTCTCTTTAGCATACTTCATGCCTTTTCAAGGAATAAGACTCAAAAATAGGAAAATATAAAAATTTCCTGGAAAATGTAATGCCCTTTTTTGGCTCTAATCCAACTTTCAAGATTTAGCAAGTTATGATTCATTAAAATTGATGAAATATACTGTGTGAAGTGTTACTGATGCACCTTTTACCCCAAAGAATTTCACTTCTTTGGAGCTAACTCGATTTTATCTAGCCAGAAGCTTCCATTGAGCCTTCTCTCTGTTCTGCTCTATTCGATCAACTACTGAAACTATTTATTAGTCATGATAAGGGAATTATGGACTGTTTTGTCAGTTAAAAAGTCTGATCAGTGACCTGCAAAATATGATCACAATTTATGGCTTGAATCTACCTGGGAAGAAATTTAAGTCATCAGGTCTCATAGAATTTAAGTAACTCTTTTGTAGTCCAATTATGGCCTTATCCATATAAAGTCATAAGTCACTCATTTAGGGTTATGTTAGCATGCAATTAGAAATAATTTTCTCCATGAATTTTGTCCTGATTTCAATGGAATTTGGTCGAACCATCTATGTGTATAGCCATATGGTAGCAGGGTGAAAGGGTTAAATAGAAAAAAACCTTTATCCATCAGAGCTGAGAAGAAGAGCTTTTTAATGTTGCCATGCAAGGTATTTCTTAGTGTCCTTCCTTCTTCTCAAAGGGAAATCTGTTTGCAGCTTGGACCCAAGTCAAGAAGAGACCATATTTTCTGACAACAGGAAATTAAAATGATTCTCTCAACCCAGAGCATAACACAACACAATGATATGCAGTACTCAAACAGCAAGTGGCAGAGTTGCACAGAATTTAGGCATTCCCAGGGTTGGTAGGAATAGCAGGCAGGAAGCAATTTTGAGTATACTGTTAGCAGGATATAAAGCCTCCTTAGTAATATCACAGATGAAGAAAGCACTTAAAGGGAAATTTGAGCAAGTGTATAGGGACAGAATAAAACATGCCTGCAAGTAAAAACCCATAAAATAAGAAAGTGATCATGTAGAGCAGACAGAAAAATAAGCAAGGAAAGAGAAAGCAGGCCTACAAAAGATACTAGTACTTTAACTGTATTGGTCAGAGGATTCCATCATTTGAGAGGCAAAACCAGAAAAGTAATACCTGAACACACACACACACACACATGTCCTTCAGAATTTGTGGCATATTTTTACAGTTGAATATTATATATGTGTATATATGTATTTTTTCCCATGGTATGGATTCAATCACTCTCAAAATATTTACTATCCTTATGAAGTCTGGTGTCAAATATCACCTCAGGGTTTTTTTTTTTTGTATTTTAGAAAGATGGAAAATTTCATTGATGGCTCTCTTTTGATTTAGGAGAAGCTACTAAATTATTGTTCTCCATATTAGTGCACATAATCTAGAATATGCAATAGAAAATTTGCTAAGCAAAGTTTGTGTCTGTCAGGTTTTGTCTAATCGAGTTATTAGTTAAAGGTATAGATTAATTCAAATTTCTATTTTGAACATTATATAAAGATTTGAATTAAATCATTACTTATAATCCAGCTCTAATGTTTAAACCAATGAGATATTTGACTTTGAGTAATTAACCTAACCTCTCTTTGGCCCTGTTCCTTCATTTATAAGATAAGGTTTAAATCCAGACAAAGTGTATTGAGAACCACTTTCTTCTAAAACATTATTCAAGATGAAAATACCTGTACTTGCAAATTTTGCTTCAATCTAATTACATAACAAAAGTTCAAATATTTAAACTATTGTTAACATTTTGTGTTGTTAGGCAAAGATACTTATCCGACATTATTTTAACCTCCATGAGATATAGCCATATCACTTCCATAATAAAATCTTTCCATATTCCAGGTCATGGCATAGTCTCTTTTGCTTTTCCACCAGCTCTTCCCTCTCTCTGGTATACTCTCTCCTCTACTCTTTGCCTGCATATTTCTTCTCATTCATATTTTTAGTTTGAAATCACTTCTTCAAAAGAAGCCTTTCCTGGCCTCCTAAGCTGAATGTGGCCATGAGACTGAGTTTTGAATGTGGGCAGAAGAGAGATTGTATAGCTGAATACACAGACACATTACACGTATTTCTATGGTATGGGTATTGCATCCCCTAGGGGCCCATTAGAACCTCCTCCTCTCTTTCCCCTAATGCTGGTTGGATGTAGACACCAAAGGCAGCTGTGATGGTTAGGCTAATGTGTCAACTCGGCCAGGTAATTGTGCCCAATTGTTTGGTCAAGCAAGCACTGGGCTATTTGTAATACAAGAGCATTTATGGACTCTAATCACCAGTGAGTTTACTGCATAGATGGCTGATTACATCTACATCAATCAGGGAGATTGCCATCAGCAATGAGAGCTGTTTTATCCAATCAATTGAATGCCTTAAAAGGGGAAGTGATTTCAACATTCAAAGAGAATTTCCCAGTTAGTCTTTGGACAGACAACGTCTCACAGAAACTCATCAAGGACCTTTCATTGGACTTTCATTCAGAGCCCCTGGTTTGCAGCCCGCCTGCAGAACCTGGACTTGTGCATCCCCACGGTCACGTGAGAGACTCATAAAATCTCAAATTATTGACAGATATCTCCTGTTGATTCTGTTTCCCGAGAGAACCCTGACTAACACAGAAGCATTGCAAGGAACATGTTGAAGGCCTCAGAAGCTTCATCAACCTGGGTCCCTGAATCAGTGCCTGAGCAGAACAACCACGCTCCAAACCCAGCACCTTTTGGGTTTATGTGAGCGGGAAGGAAATTTCTGTTGTGTTAAGCCACTTGGATGTGTGGGTTTATCTGCTATATAAGCCTGTGTTACCCTGAGAAATACCATACCACAGCCCATATTGCATTATATTGTAGCTACTTTATTTACGTGTACTGCCACTAGTCTTTTAACTATTTCTGACTTGTTCAGTAGTGAATCTCCAAGGATTAATGTGGAACATAACATATAGTTGTCACACACACAAAAATGTTTAATTAAATAATTAATTAGGACTATGATTATGATTTTATAAGAATCCCTGTTGTTATGGTATGCCTTACATATGGGAACACCAATTACACTGAACAAGACAATGTTATTTTTCTCCCCACGCACTGTATCTTGCAAGCACTGTTGGCATAGAATTATATTAAGCAATCTAATTAACAAATACTCAGCATCTAACAATATTAAGGTTGTTAGCTCATATGTGAAACTGACAAGTTCTTTTCTGCTGGCACCATGTTCCAAGTATTTTTCAATGGGCTTTTCTTTAATGAACAATGACTCTGATTGTGAGGACATTTTCCAGTCTGAGCCTAACATATCTACATGGTCTCCTGACAGTGACCTTCTTGTTGCTCAAGTCCTGAGGGGGTCTCAACTTTCTATCCTCCTGTGGATTTTGATTGAGCTTCTTTCAATTCTTTATCATGTCCTCACACTGTCACTCATTTGCCAAATACTTATTTAGCACCTCATATGGGCTGGCATTGTGTTATACATTGTGGATAAAACAGTGAATTAGATGTTCTTGCTCCCTGGACTCATTACCTTTCGATCAGAAAAGTAATCAGGTGTTTGTAATTCACTATGGTAAGTGTTATATGAGAGGGGAAATGGACAGTTAAAAAAATGCAAAGGAGTATAGGGCTTTCTGGATAAAACAAAAACCTAAACACATCCTTGTAGCTTTCTCTTCCCTTGTCAATCAAACTCCCAAATTTCATTTACATACAAAAAATTTGCTGGAGCTCACAGGCAGGTGGAGACTAGAGGGTGAAGAATTGGCCTTGTGTTTGCTTGGGTCTGAATTGGGAGCTGGCAAAGGACTTTTTCCTTGTAGGAGGAGACTCAAGATACCACAGTTACTGGATAGACCTTGGCGTCAGAATCAATGGATGCCCAAGTGGAAGCGTGATGCTGGCTGATGTGTTTCTGTCAGACCTAATGGTCTTTATGAATACTGCAAAGTATCTCAGAGGAACTGAGGAGGTAGTCTGTGTCCCTACTGTCCCTGAAAGTCTTGGCCTTTGTAGCTGGAATATAGACAGCAGAGAAGCTTCCTTCTGGTGTTTCTATAGGGGACCGACAACTTGTGACATGGGATACTGAGAGCCCAGATGGTCAGACACTGCTATTCCCTCACCACCCTAAAATGCACCTCTGCTTGAGATATCCTGGATATCAGATGTGATTCCCATGGGTTAACAGAGCCAAAAGTAAAAAATAAAAAAGAATGAAAAATGACAACAAAGCCCCAAAAGGACACTAAAGTCAGAAAGAGGAAAAATAAATATAACAACCAGGACAGGGAGCAGACGTACACGATAGTTTAAGGAGACTGGGTGGCAGCATATAATCCTAGAGCCAAAACAAAGACATTAAATTTTAAGAGTCAGCAAAGATTTTTTGGCAAAGAAAAGCTTCACTATTTAGACATGAATTAGTGGCTCTGAAAATCAAGAGAAAACATATAGCATACTAGAGATATAAAAAAATAAACAGCAATTACAGGAGGAAAAAATTAGAGCACTAGATATCAGATCTATATACCTAAGATACGAATACAAAAAGTTCCAGAATGAGAACAGAAACGTTGGAAGAGAGGGGATGATAAAACAAATAAGAGAGGAATATTTCACTAAGTTAAAGAAAGACTTGGTCATGAATATTGAACAGGCTTATCAAATTCCAGAGAGGTTTGATTAGCAAAGATACTCACCTAGGCATATCCTGGTAAAATTCCTGAACAACAAAGATAAAGAAAAGAACTTTCCAAAACTTGGCAGAGAAACAGAAAAGAAAGGGATTTATAAGGGAGAGGTATCAGGCATCAGAAACCTGAAGCTTGAAGAGTCATCTATAAGCTACTGAGAGAAAAAGTAACAACCCCAAAATTCTACACCAAAAGATATATTTCACCTGTCAAAATAGAAAAAAGAAATTGCAGCGTAGAACATCCACACATGCCATATGAGGAAAATGCTCATGTAACCAAACAGTTATTAAGTCAAAACAGGGAACACAAGATGGGAGAAAATGAATAGAAGAATAATGGGAGATATAAAACTTTTATTCATTTTGATTCTATACATACATGCATATGTATAATACATATACACACATATGTACATCGAAATAATGCATGATATAGTGAGTATACTTGATAAGGAATGTTTGAATTTAATCACACTGCAAATTATGCTAATAATTTGGATTTTACCTATTTAATTAATTAAACAAAATCTAGGATTTAGAGGGAAAAGTAGTGAAAGTCAAAGTTTTTAAGGGCATCTGGTACAAAGATGTTTATTTCAGCACTATTTATAGAACCAAAAGGTAGCAGTAAGTATTAATAAATCATGGCATGTACACACCATGAACATTATGTGGCCATTAAAAATAATGAATAGAGATTATCACCCTTCTCTTGGATAGATTTCCACAATTTAGAGTTTAGTCAAAACACAAGATACAGAGTTGTAAGTATGAAATGAATCTCTTATATGTTTGTGTGTGTGTTTGAGTGTGTGTATATGTACACTCATGTAAATGATTATATGAGCCTTGAGAAAAAATGGAAGGGGTAAACAACAGCTCTTGATGTTGGTAGGCTTCTTGGGGGAATGGTAGGAAGCCAGGAGAAAGACGGAAAGAGGTAGCACAAATGAAAAAAAAGGGTGCTGGTATTCAAACCAGTATCTGATAAAAATACATATTATGTGATTACACTGATGCAAAAGTGTATGTGTGGGGTTGGGGTGGGGGGCATGTATGCAGAAAAAGATACATGAAAGGATGGGCATCAAACCTTTAACGAAGGTTTCCTTGAGGTAGTGAGTCTCAGGAAGTGTGTACTGGTATGGCTTGGATCATGTCACCCACAAAGACATGTCTAATTCCCAATCCCCGGTTGTGTGGTGATAAACCAATTTGTAAATAGGATATTCATTAGTCAAGAAGACGTAAAACTGCATTAGAGTGGGCCCTAATCCAATATGCCTAGAAGTCAGTATAAAGAGAAGAAATCTGGACACAGTCGGGAGGAGATAGATAGACAGCGAGACAGCATGTGATAGAGGCAGAGATTGAGCTATGGACGGCAGACTTCAGAGAAAGCATGATGCTGCTGACACCTTGATTTGGGCTTCCAGCCTCCAAAATTTTGAGACAATGAATTCCTGTTGTTCAAGTCAACCAGCTTATGGTACTCTACTCTGTTACAGTTGCTCTGCCAAACTGTACTTTTATCTATCTATCTATCTATCTATCTATCTATCTATCTATCTATCTATCTATCAATCATCTATCTATCATCTATCTATCTAATTATAAAGCTATTTTCATGGTGAAAATATTCACAGAGGTGTATTAAGGGTATATTAGTCAGGGTTCTCTAGGGAAATGGAACTGACAGGCAATATCTGTACATAGTATGAGATTTTATAAAATTGTCTCAAGCGACCATGGGGATGCACAAATCCAAATTCTGCAAGGCAGGCTGCAAACCAGGGGCTCCAATGAAGGATCTTGATGAGTTCCCAGGAGACGCTGTCTGTCTGAAGTAGAGATGGGAATTCTCTCTCTCAATGCTGAAATCTCTTTCTCTTTTAAGGCCTTCAACTGATTGGATGAGATGTCCCTCATTGTTGATGACAATCACCTCAGTTGATTGTAGATGTAATCAGCCATCTATGCAATCAAATCGCTGATGATTAAAGTCCATGAAATGCCTTTGTATTACAATTACCCAGTGCTTGCTTGACCAAACAACTGGGCACCATTACCTGGCCAACTTGACACATTAGCCTAACCGTTACAAATGCTATCATAATTATTCATTATTGAGCACATACAAGGTGTCATTAACTAGCCTAACAGCTTTATGTATAACATCACATTTAATAGTCACAAAATTCCTATAAAATAAATATTATTACCATTTGACAATTGAGGAATCTGAGTTGAAGTAAGGCTCTGTCTCACCAAGATGATAGGGTTAGTCTGTCTCCCCTTGAAGCCTTTCTTTTGGATATCATTCAGCACTTACCTACAGGCATCCTTCCACCATTGCTCTCTTTACTCTCCTAGGCACTTTCTCCTTCTCTGTGACATTTACCTGTAAGTGGCTTTGTTTCGAAAGGTTCTCTTTACACAATCAGTGCATTAACACCTCTCGCTTCTACTTCCTGGGCATTACTGTGGTGCTAATTGTGATATGCTATGATTAAAATATCAACTTAATGTGTCATTTCCTTTTCCAGGGACATTTCACCAGTTTTTCCTTTACATAATATAGTTTCTTTAAATTTCTTAGTGTAGAAATGTCAGTATGTGTGAATAAACAATAAAAACAAAATCCAACATAATTTTTTCTGGCTTTTGGTAAGTCACATAAGATGAAACCTCTCAGAGGTTTCAAGATGTTTGAAAGTGACCTCGGAAGCCTCAACAGATACTGCACCTGCTTCTTACATATCTAATATATCTAAACAGATTGAGAAATTGCTTTCTTTGAGACGGGGGCGGTTTACAAGAGTCTTATTTCTAAAGTGTCAAACTTGCAATTCTAGCCTTCAATTATCAACCAGAGCTTTGTAAAATTGTTTCCTTCCATGAAACGTTAGCTGAAGTCAGGACAGTGCTTTAAATGTCACTAAGGTCATTCACAAAAGATCATTTGATAATTATTAAAACTTATTGATTGCTCACTGGGTTTGATGTAATGCCAAGATAAATTCTCGTGGTGATTCCAGCTTTAACTGAAGCAATAAAAACTTGACAGAAACCTGGTAAAGAACATCATCTTCTCTCTTACACCAGACGAGAAAGTAATTGCTTTTATTTATTTTGACTTGCTACCAATAAAATCCATTACTAGAGTACAAATATTGTATTTGTGAGAGAGTAGAGGCTATTTGTTTGATTGTTTTTGTAATAAAACTGATTTTGTATAGAAATGCACTTCAAGAAATAATCTACCTTAAAGAATTTTTGCTACTGATAGTTGACATATGCCCTGTCCCCATTGAATGAAGATTATCATAGCTAGAAAGTTTAAGTACATATGTTCCTTACACCAACTCTTATTATCTAAATATTTCTTCTAATGATTTGCAAATGTTTACCCAAAATTCAGTGTCTGATTTTTTTTTTTTTAAAAAAAAGCACATCTGTGCTTAACTTGTTCAGGAACCCAGGAGAGAGATGTAAAATGTGCTGCTGTCCTATCTCAGCTGTTCTCCTGATAGGAGCATGTCTGGACTTCATGGTGTTTAAAATTGTTGTGGATTATCATTGCCAGCTTCCTCACTTTTTACCTAAGCATTTAGATTTTACCAATATTTACTTATGTCAGACGTTTGGGGACAATAATAACCCAGATGTAAAGTAGATAATGGGAAAGCAAAACAGTGGCCCTGCTGGCTCCCAGGCCATGATGTTCCCAACTGAACATATACAATACTTACAGAATATAAAAGATGTTCAAACAAGGCCATCCAGTGACACCTGGAACAAGACAGAGAAAAGGCCACTCTGCAAAGACAAAAAAAAGTAGACAACCCTTTTTTCTAACTCATACAAGTTACCACTTTTTACCAATGTCAACTAGAGTCCTGCTGTAATCTTCCCACCTGATAGATATAGGTATAGATATAGATGATAAAGATATAGATATATAGTGTCCAATCATTGAATAACCTATGTTCCCTGATAACATCCAGTCCAGAATAGGAACCTTCTTTCTTAGACCTAATCCTATCATCTCAATCCTGTAAGAAGCCCCTCTCGAATCCCTATTACTAAGACACTACTAAGTTTCCCTGGTATGCTGTGATAGTGTGAGGCTATTATGGACCCCAGAAAAGATAATGTCCTTAGAGCTATTCCATTCCTGTGAGTGTGAACTTATTTTGTGTGTTACACCTTTCTATTAGGTCATGTCAGTTAAGGGCCTTTGATTAGAATAATTCAGTAAGGCATAACCCACGGTGAGTCTCAATCCTCTTACTGGAGTCCTTTATAAATGGGATGAATATGGAGAGATAGACTAAGAGAAAAAAGACACAGGAGCTCAGAGAGGAACCCACAGAAGTTGGGAGAGAAAGCCATAGATGGAGCAGCCAGAAGCTGAAAGCAATAGAGGCTGGAAGAGAAGGTAGAGACTGGCAGGTGCTGACATGTGCCTTCCCATGTGTATTAGTCAGCCAAAGGGGTGCTTATGCAAAATACCAGAAAATGGTTGGCTTTTATAATGGGTATTTATTTGGGGTAGAAGCCCACAGTTACCAGGCCATAAAGCATAAGTTACTTCCCTCACCAAAGTCTGTTGCCACATGTTGAAGCAAGATGGCTGCCAACGTCTGCGAGGGTTCAGGTTTCCTGGGTTCCTCTCTTCCTGGGGCTTGCTTGCCTCAGGGCTCAGATCCTCTGCTATCTCCACAAGGTCAGCTGTAGACCGTGAGGCACTCTAGGCTTTGCCTCTCTCCACAAGGCCAGCTGTGGACTATCAGGCGAAGGGCTCGTCTCTTTTCCAGGGGCCTTCTCTCCTTTCTCACGACAAAGCTCCTCTGTGTGCTTATTTCCCCGGGCTCCAGCATTAAAACTCAGCATCAGAACTCCAACATCAAAACTCCAACCAACTCCTCTGCTCTGCCATGTAGTTTTATGTCTCAACACTCAACGTCCTACTAACGTGGCCCAATCAAAGCCCTAATCATAACTTAATCATGCCCAGAGGAATAGACCAGTTTACAAGCATAATCCAATATCTATTTTTGGAATTCATAACTATATCAAACTGCCACACCATGTGACAAGGGAGTCCAGGATTGTCAACATCTGGTCTTCAGGGAGAGAACATCACCTGATGCCATATTCAGACGCTTTTCTCAGCCTTGGAACTGTAAGTATATGTTAATAAATCCCCATTTTAAAAGCCAACCCATGGTATATTGCTTTGGGCAGCTTTTAGCAAACTAAAACATATGTGGTCTCCCTTGCTTTAGCAAATGTAATAAACCTAACATTATTTGCCTACAGGTGTGTTTCAGGTGATATTTGGTCATTTTGTATCTTTTATATATTACTGCATTGTTTCTTTACCTTAGAGTATATGTTTATTGAAATATAGAATAAAATGTAACTTATAACCACTACTGTGAAGTATTGTGGCAAGCTGTATGTAGACATACTCATTAATGAATTCATTAAATTAAATATTTAAAGAGTAGGTGCTAAAACAGACTCCTATTATGAAGAAATCCTTGGTGGATTTTGCTATTTAGAGAAAGTCATTGGGGTATCTGGATATTATGGGAACACATTGTTTTGTTCCCTATTTAAAATACATACTCCCTCTATCCAAACGTACACAATCCAAACATTTATAGGAACAGATTAGAACCAGATAAGTACAGATGCTAAAACAGGAGGAAAGGGTTCTTGTTTTGTTGCAACTTGACTGAAAAAAATAGGTAAGTTGCAAATGCCAAGTTTACCCACTTTTCTTTCTTATATTGGAGCTCCTTCACTGGGACCCTGGCGGGGAAATAAACCAGCACAAGAAGCATTTATGGCATTTTCTTTACTTTGGTTACAAACAAACAGGAATGTTCTACCTCACCAACCATAATATTCTGAATGGGAAATTATTTAGATGGATCGAGTGACGGGAGGATTGGAGTAGAAAAACAATATTTTTATTTTGCTCCTATCTGTCAGAAATGATAGAAATAAATGCTCTGTTTCAGACTTTATAACAATCCAATAATGTAGGCATTGCTGTCGCATTTTACAGTTGGAAGTAAGAAGAAGCCTGCCAGATCCAGAAGCTATTTTATCTGCCATTACAACATGTTTTAATGTTATTTAATTGAGAATAATAATAAATAATGTTATTTAATTGAGAGCTTGCAACCTGATCTTCCAGCATTACAGATCTCGTCATTTCAATATCATGCAGAACAATTCCAATGCCCTAAAAATGCTCTATGTTCTACCTCATCTTCCCTCCCCCTCCCCTCAGAACTTCTGGTAATCACTATCTTTATATCAATGTTACAAATTCTTCTGTTACTATAATAATAATAAGTTTACTTTGGACCATGGTTGAATTCCCCCCTTGTTCATTCCTTAATCTTGAGGATTTGGGGATGGTGATACCCACTCTGCTTCAGATTGAGAGAGGGCTTAGACTGTATGGGGCAGATGTAAGGAACTGTTTTGCTTTCAGTTGTAGATATTCTTTGCTTTTTGGAATAGGGGTTGTCCATCATCATCATTTTGTTAGTTGTCCTGGGCGAGTCAATGAACTGGAGAGTAGGTGTTGGCTGCAACTTTGCTGAGATTCAGGGCTCAACCAGCATATGAACAGACCAAATATTTAAGTCTCTGGGACATATATTTAATTGGTATAGTGCTAAGTATACGTTCAATCAAAAGGGGTAGAAGAATCATGTGTAGGAAAATTATAAATGAGTCTATATCTGTTACATTGGGGAAATAGGTTGTCATATATTCCAAGGGAAGGCCTACCAACGGAGTGCTGATTTCGTGGGGTTGTCTGCCCTGCCTATAATGTCTAGATGTCTCTAGAGCCCTTAGGAGCACCCTTGCTTGAAGCACTGTTTACTGTGGCAGTCACTGAGATCCTCCTGAGACATGCAGAAGTGTAACCTCTGGAATGACTTCCCGACTCACTTTGAAATCTCTTAGCTGTAAAAATTATTTTGTATTAAGTGTTTCCCCCTTTTGGTCAAGGTCTTTTTTCAAATGCATTGCTGGTTGGGGCTTGGTATTAATCCCTCAGTGCCAGGGAGTCTCATCCCTGGGAGTCATGCCCATGCCAGGGGGAAGTTAGTGAGTTAATTTCCTTAGTTTGGCTTAGAGAGAGGCCACATTTGAGTAACAAGGAGTTTTTCAGGAGGTAACTCCATGCACTAGATATTACTAGGCTGTTTCAATTTTACCAGAATAAGGTTCATAAGTAAAAGCATTAATATCGAGGGCTTGGCATAATGGTCTGTTTTCTTTTCGTAGGCATTGCCTATGTACTCTAGAAATTCTTGCCACTCTATCTGAGAACATAGCAGAACTCCCCAGAATGGGAATTTAATATTTTGTTGGTTATTATGTGGGTCTCCACCCACTGAGATAACACCTTATTACCACATGAACACATTCATATTCCATAGAGGCATGCCCCAGGTGCACTCTTCCCCACACATCTCTCCACCACCACCACCCTGCACCAGTGACTCTCCCCTGCCATAGTTGCCAAAAGAATACTCCAACAATTGTATTTTCAACCACAGTCCTCACCCTCTCCAGAGTTTACCTGTTACTTCCTTTAGCCCTCCCCCTAGCTCTATGGATAACCCAACCCACCCCCTAAACCCTTCCCACACTCATACTGCAGCACCGTTGACCCCACTCACATCACTGCACCAATATCACCCCCAAACCACCTTCCTCCACCTTATCATCTGCCCAGATTGAGCATCAGCTCACCACTCTCTACTCCCTTTCTATCTCTTGGTAACCTGTCTTCCATACTCTACCTCTGTGAGTCTGCTCAATTTCCTTAGTTCATATCAGTGAGATCATGCAATATTTGTCCTTTAGTGACTGGTTTACTTCCCTCAACATAAGGTCCTTGAGATTCATCCAAGTTGTTGTATGTGTCAATACTTCATTCCTTCTTACAGCTGAGAAATAGTCCATCATATGGTATATAGCACATTTTGTTTATCTATTCATCTGTTGACGGGCACTTGGGTTGTCTCCAACTTTTGTCAATTGTGAATGATGCCTCGATAAACATTGGTATGCATGTATCTGTTGATGTCCCTGCTTTCAATTTTTCTGGGTTTATTCCTAGGAGTGTGATTGCACATCATATGGCAATTCTATACTTTGCTTCCTGAGGAACCACCAAACCATCCTCCACAGTGGCTGTACCATTCTACATTCCCAAAAGCAGTGGATGAGTGTTCCTATTACTCTACATCCTCTACAACAATTACAGTTTTCTGTTTTGTTTTTTTCCAGGGGAGAGCGCGAATGCAGTCCCCCACTACCACAAATTATGCAGTTGAGTTTCCCACATTTGGGGAAATCACAGGGGTCAGCATATCCTGAGTGCAATGGATAAGCCTCGCCCTGGGAAAACCACCTTCGTGATCATGGTATCTCCCCTGCCAGGTTAAGTATTCTCTGTTTTTTTTAAATAACAGCTAGTCTAATAGGTATAAGATGACATTTCATTGTAGATTTGATTTGCATTTCCCTAATAGCTAGTGATGTTGAGCATCTTTTCATGTGCTTTTTAACCATTTATATTTCCAAAGTGTCTATTCAAATCTCTTGCCCATTTTTAAAATGGGTTGTTTGTCCTTTTATTTTCAAGATATAGGATTTCTTTATATATGCTGGATATTAGGCCCTTATCAGATAGGTGCTTCCCAAATATTTTCTCCCATTTAGTGGGCTTCCTTTTTACTTTCTTGAAAAACTCCTTTGAAGCACAAAAGTTTTTAATTTTGAAGAAGTCCCATTTATCTATTTTTTCTTTCATTGCTCGTGCTTTGGGTCTAAAGATTATGAAACCATTTCCTACTACAAGATCTCATAGATGCTTCTCTACATTATCTTATAGGAGCTTTATGGTCTTGGCTCTTATATTTAGATCATTGATCCATCTTGAGTTAATTTTTGTATAGGGTGTGAGATGGTGATCCTCTTTCATTCTTTTGGATATCAATAACCAGTTCTCCAAGCACCATTTGTTGAAGAGACTATTCTGTCTCAGTTGAGTGAACTTGGTGACCTTGTTGAATATCAGTTGGCTGTATATGTGTGAGTCTATATATGAACTCTCAATTTGGTTCCACTGGTCAGTAGGTCTGTTTTTGTGCCAATACCATGCAGTTCTGACCACTGTAGTTATGTAGTATGCTTTAAAGTCACATACTTTAAATCTTAAATTCTAAACATTATGCTCTTAAGACTTTAGGAGAAGGTGGGCAAAAAAGGTAGTAATTCTTGGAAATGAGACATGAGGATGACCAAAATAAATATGCTTACTATCAAATGTGGTTAGGAGAAAGAAGTGGCTCAAAGCTTCATAGTTATTTGTTACCATTCTTGTTCCTCATGCTATATCAGTACATAAAAAAGTATTCTTGAAAAGGCAGAGTATTTTAATGCAAAGGTATAGTTTAGTTATAGCTAGTTTTACAAAATGGCAGAGGTGTATTTTATATCTCTAAGTAGTTTTATTGTGTCCTCCAAAAAGGTGTGTTCAAGTCCTAACCAACAGTCCCACGAATGCGAGTTTATTTGGAAGTAGGATCTTTGAAGATGTTCTTAGTTAAGATGAGGCCAAACGGGAGTAGTGTGGGCCCTATATCCAATATGACTGGTGTCCTTTTAAGAAAGGGAAAACTGCGCACTGACAGACACAGGGGAGAATGCCATTTGATGACTGTGACTGAAATTGAAGCCCAAGGATTGCCACCGAACCACCAGAGGCTAGGAAGAGGCAAGGAAGGATTCTCCCTTACAGATTTTGGACTTCTAGACTCAAGAATTGTGAGATAATAAATTTCAGTTGTTTTGAGTCATCCAGTTTGTGGTCATTTGTTACAGCAGCCCTAGGAAACTAAGACAGTTTGGGGTCCTGGGAAAGGGGATGGTGCTATAACTTATGCCTAAAATCATGGAAATGGCATTAGAATTTGGTAATGGAGGGAAACTAGAAGAATGGTGAGGTGCTGGATGGAAAAAATGATCTTGGGTCATTTCGTGATGAGCAGAGCCTCCCAGTCAACCCAAAACAAATGTGCAACAAAAGTGAGAAACATTTTTTTTTATGCAACTGGGATTTGGGGCTTATTCTTTCTATACCATAACCTAATCTAGCATGGCTGACACACATGAGCACATTTCTGTGTAGATGGGCATAACCATACCTCACCCAGTATAATCCACAGCTCTATGGGCAAAGAGCATAAGATAAAAGGCCTGATGCATACAGCCCAGACAAAAGCATCTCTCACTCAGAAAGAAGCGCAATACAAATGCACAAATGTGCAGAATACAAAGAGACAGAAGAAAGATATAATTTTACAGCAGCAGCAGAAGCAGCAGGAGGCATATTAAAGGCTGAGAACTTTGTTCATTAGAAGCAGGACTTGGGTAAATGCAGTTAGAGGAGCTTATGATGTGATGGGACCTGGGGAGCAATAAGCTGTGAGGGTTGGGCTGGTCAGAAGCACAAGAAGTTAATGAACCTCCCCCCCCCCGCCCACTCGCCGCCAGGCAGCTTCCTGTGTGTATCTCTTTTATGAATTTTGGTTACATGGTACTTTTTAGTAGAGTATGTTGAGTTTCTGTTTAGTCTGCTGAGGTCTGTAAGGTATGATTACACCCCTGTGAGTAGGAACATATTCTCCTACTATGACATGACATCCCTGATGCCAGTCATTCAAGAAAGAGAAGATTTCTCAGATAGGAAACAGGGGTGCTGTATTAGTTTCCTACATTTGCCATAACAGAGTATCACAGGTGTGGCCAGTTGCTGTGCCACAGGCAATGTCATATGCCTGACTTCCTCACACAGACCACTGGCCCAAATTAGTCACATGGCCCCACTGACCAAAAGGGAGCCAGGAAGTGCATTCCTATCTTGTTCTGGGAAGGCAGAGAGCTGGAAATATTTGGCAAACATCACAATGAGTGCTAAAGTAAGCATTTGCAAAAGAAAAGATTAACCATTCTGAATTATCTACTGATTTATTTTATCTTTCTCATGAAAGTGTTTTTATTGGGTCCTGGTAAGGAAAACAGGATTAATATTCATGGAGTAAATACTATGTACTATACCTTGTGCTTGGTTTAGCCTCTAGGATCATACTGAATTTAAAATCATTCATTCAAAGGAATTACTTCAAGAATCAGTAATAGATAAACCAGTACTCTAAAGGTAGGGAAGTTGTGCCCAGGCACAGAGCATCTTTAGACTTCCCCTTTGTTTTAGTTTCTTTGGCTGTTCAAGCAAATACCATCCTATGGGTCAGCTTAAACAATGGGAATTTATTCACTCACAGTTTGAGGCTGGGAAAATGTCTAAATTAAGGCATCATCAAGGCAAAGCTTTCTTCCTGAAGACTGTGACATTCTGGGACTGGCTGTTGGCGATTTTTGGTCCTTAGCTTGTGCTTGTCACATAGCAGGGCACATGATGGCACCTCCTGGTCTTTCCCTTCTCTCCCAGCTTCCATTTATGGTCAGTTTCTTGCTTCCTGTGGCTTTCTCTCCGTCTATCCGAATTTCATTTCACTTATAAAGGGCTCCAGTAACAGGATTAAGCCCCATTCGGATGAGATGGGACACATCTTAACTGAAATAACCTCATTGAAAGGTCCTATACCTACAATGGGCTCTGCCCATAGGAATGGATTAGGTGTAAGAACATGTTTTTTTCTGGATTACATACAGCTTCAAACCACCACAACTTTATCTTTATATTACAAGTATAGTTCCTTCCTGCATTATCCCATCTGCCCCAAATTTCTCCTCTGACACTTGGCTTTAGTCTCCAAAATTACCTCCCCCATCCTTAGTAGCTGGGTGTGGAGTGAGGTGCTACCTAATGTGTTTTGGTTACACTGGCTCAAGCACTAAAGATACTCAATAAATGACCACTTTATTACGTATCATTGAATGCAAGGTCCTAAAGATCAGGGGATGTGTGGAGTGGCTTGGAGCTATGTATACCCCCCAAAACATGTTCTTAAACTTAATCCATTCCTGTGGGTATTAAGCCTCATAAATTGGACCTTTTGATGAGGTTACATCACTTGAGGTATGCCCCAGCTGAATCAAGATGGGTCTTAATCCTGTTACTGAGGGCCTTATAGGGAAAGTCACAGAGAGAAGGCCAGAGGGAGCAGCCAGAAGCTGAATGTCAATGGAAACCCACAAGAGAAGGGAGAAGCCAGGAGAGGCCACCACATGCACTGCCATGTGACAAAAAAGCCAAGAACCAAGGATCAATGGCAGCTATCCCCAGAACAATCTTGGGAAGAAAGCATCGCCTTGATGGCACCTTGATTTTGGACTTCTCCTAGCCTCAAAACCGTGAGCCAATAAATTCCCATTGTTTAAGCCAACCCATTGTGTGGTTATTTGCCTTAGCAATGAGGAAACTAAAACTCAAGGAATCCCATTGTGTCCAGTCCCCTGGGGAAGCCTACTGCTCCAGATAAGGGACACCTGTACTGCTCAAGTGTTGGGTTTTTATACACCTCGGGGGGAAGGGGCCCTACCAGTGAGCATAAAGCATGCATCAAGCAACCTTTGGGCAGGGTTTCTACCCTGGCAAGCATCTGAGGCTACTTGTTCCCAGTTTGGGGTTCAAGATACAGTTAGTCTGTTTCATTTCTGAGTGGCTTATTTTTTTCAGGGTTGACATGTAACACCTCCGCCAGGCTGCTGGCAGTTTCTTTCAAAAAGGAAACATACCAAATGGCTGCATGCTAACAAGCAAGAAGGGAAATGTGTATGGCGGGAGGGGTGCGGGAGGGGAGGTAGGGTAGGAGAGGGCTGGGAGATGGCTGCTGAGCAGGTTCATGACTTCCACTCAGGATCAAATACCCCCCTTGGTAATCTTATTTATGGGGGTGCAAAGAAGGATCCTGGACTAGTCAATAAGTGTCTCAGTACCAGATAATCTATGATATTAATCTTATACTGATCATGTCCTTCTCTTTCAGGACTCTTGCTTTACCTCTAAATCAAAGTCTTTTATGCCTTCTGGTTCTTTTGTGCCTATATTATTCTTGGTACCTGAATCCCTGCTTAGAGTTTGCTAATTATTTATGTTTCTCTTAAATAGAAGACAATATTTCAGATCCCCAGTTCCCATGCCTCTGACCATGCTCTTTAGGATGCTAATTACCCAAATGCTCATGCTTTGTCCTATTACCTGAATTTGGCTACTCTCCTCACTCCTGGCTCTATTCATGTTGATTCCTCTGGTCTCAAATCCTGCAGGTCGCTAAATTACTTTGAACACTAATGACAATAGGCAGAGTTTTCAAACACAGAGAAATCTATGCAGGGTCAGCAGTGAGTCCTATATCACCATTATGTAACTCATTAGCCCACAGAATGATCTTTTGCATGCAAGTGCAGGAAATAACAAGCCATCACATCCTATTTTTTTCACCAACCTATTAATGTGGTGAATTATATTTATTGCTTATGGAACATTAAGCAATCCTAGCACTTTTGAATGATTCCTTTTGGGTTATGTTTTGATTTTTAATTTAATGTATTCAATTTTCAAGTTCTCCCCTCTTACGTTTCTCCCAAACATATTGAAAGTAAAATTGGCCTCTATTGCTTTTTTTTCTTTTGGTGATCTTTGTGAAGTTCAGAAAGCTTTTGCCCAATGTATAGCTAGGAAGGGGGAAATCAGGCAGAGAGCTTCTTCAAACTTCATCTTATTTAGCCTGAAAAAAAATTATGCAATGGAATGAGCTCGTGGAGTTTCTCTTACTCTGATGATTCTGATGATTTCTTTCCAGAGAGAGCTGGAAAGAAAGTGCACCAAAGGGATCACAACATTGAGAACCTACCTTCCAAAACAGACAGAGAGAAAATACCATGCACTAGCAGTGGCAAATATAACGTCCTTAAACTTTATGTGTCAAGTTGGCTAGGCTATGGTGTCCAGTTGTTTAGTCAAACACTAGCCAAGATGTTGCTGTGATGGTATTTTGTAGATGTGATTACCATCTACAATCAATTGAGTTTAGGTGAAGGAGATTACCCTTGATAATCCTCCCCTATGGATTTTAGACTTGCCATCCCCCACAATCACATGAGCTCAATTGAGTGAACCAATTCCTTAAAATAAATAATACATGTGTGTGTGTTTGTGTGTGTGTATACATATATCCTATTGCTTCTATTCCTCTGGAAAACCCTGAATGATACACTGACCAATCATAGACATTCTCATATTATTTAAGGGTTCAGTAAAGAAAGGGTTAGAGAAAAGACTTGGATCCCTCTAGGCTTTTGCCTACCATACAGTCATCTGAAAAAGCAGGCATATATCTTCAGACCCTAGAACATTCCTAGAATATTTTGAAGCCATAAATATCACTATAGACACATCTTAGATACCCACCTCCAGCAGCTGTTTTGAGCCTTAGTACTTCATGGGAGTTGTTCACTCGGGACTCAGCTGAATTTCAGAATTATTAATAGATTTCTCCTGGACTTCATCATATGTTATACAGGTTAGTTGGGTCAA
>JAQZBX010008068.1:0-28408 GCA_029593785.1 Cabassous unicinctus | reverse complement strand
TTTCAATGACGTTTAAGCTATCATTTTTTTACTGTGCTTTGTGAGCTAGACTTTCTTCTTAAATCCTTATGTATATTAGTTCAGTTAATCTCTTCCTTGGCCCACATAGTTGGCATTGTTGTCACCCTTTTACAGATAAGGAAACTGGGGCTTCTGGAAATTAAGAAACTTTGTCAAGTTCACACAATTGAATAGAAGAAATGGGATTAAAACCCAGGTTCTCTTTACTCAAAAGGCTGTACTATTAAGTGGTATGTTAAACCAGTCATACTTTCTGCGACAGTTTGAAGTTCTTTTATGAAACCCAAAAATGAAAAAGATTATGTTTTTTAACTAATACATTCCTATGGGTGTGAGACCCTTTTGTTTGGACTAAGTCAGTGAGGCATGATTCAGGTTGTCTCTGCCCTCTTGCTGGGCCTGGTATAAACAAAGACAGAGAGAGAGAGAGAGAGAGAGAGAGAGAGAGAGAACAGAGAGCCACCTCCATCTTTACCCTACCACGTGTGAGAGAGGATTCGATGATCGCTAGCAGCCCAAATGGAGGCAAAGTGTCCCCAAGAAGCTGGGCCCATGGAGCAGCTCAAGGTTGAGGAGACAAGCCCTGCCATATACCTGATCACTATGTGGCAACACACCAAGATCACTGCAGTTTACTTTGGTGAGGAAGCATCTCTGATGGTGCTTTGATTTGGACATTTCAAGTCCTTGGAATTGTAAGGTTTTACCCTAAATAAAAGCCAAACCATTTCTGGTACTTTCCATTGGCAGCCTTGTGGCACACTAAGACACCCTCAAATCAGATGTTCATTCTAAGCATTGCTTATTGCCCAATTACCATCATGTTTTATAATTACATATTCTTTAATTTTTTGTTTATACTTTTCCAGATCGTAATCTACATTTATTTCACAAGGTTGGAGTTAACCTCTACCCAAAAGATAAACGCTATTTTGCCATTTAATTCACTCTTTCAGTGACTATTTTAAAATGTACCCAAGTATTTTACAGGGAAACCTAATAAAGAGAAAAAGTATTCAACATTGAGGGGGAAGGCCTTGGGGTACATCTTGCCCTTGTAGATTGATATCTGGGTAACATTGGTCATGTCATGGAACTTCTTTGAATCTCAGAATTTTACTTCCATAAAATTGAAAAATAATATCATTTTTATACTGTACATTTGGTATATTTGTTCCATACCCCTATTATTAACACAGTACATTTTTGGCATTGATGCAAGAATATTACCATATTGCTGTTAACTATAGTCCATAAGTTACATTAATTGTATTTTTCCCATGTTTCTCCACATTCTTACCACCTTGCAATAGTGATGTACCTTTGTTCTAGTTCATAGAAGGCCATTCTTGCATTTGTACTATTAGCCACAATGCTCATCAACCTCTGGGTTTGCTGTATTATTCAGTCCCTAGATTATTCTCTAGGTTTCTTTGAATTGACATTTACATCCCTAAACTACCCTTTTCAGCCACAATCAAGAAATACCATCTTTTTAAACAATTTATTGAAGTATATCATTCATACATGAACATACGTAAACTGTAAGTGTTCAGTAAACATCGTGAACTTACAAAACAAACATGCATGACATCATACAGGGCTCCCACAGATCACCCACACACACAAACACCCTGCATCGTTGTGAAACATTTGTTAACAAATCATGAAAGAGCATCATTAAAATATTACTACCAACTATAGTCTGTATCTTCCTCCCCTATACATTTTTTAAGGTTTTATTTATTTATTTATTTACTTTTAACCATTTTTACACACACCACCCCCCCGTTTTTGCTGTTTCTGTGTCCATTCGATGGACAACTCTCTACGTCCGTTTCCTGCCCTCTCTTCTCATCCTTCTCCTTCTGTCTTCACTGGGATTTGATCCTTGGAAACTGATGCAGGAGAGAAACGTCCTACCACCTGCGCCACCTTAGTTTCTGGTTTTTTGGCGCGTCTCATCTTGGCTCTCCCTTGTGTCATGCTCCTGTTATGTCATCATCTTGCTGCAGGGCTCGCGGGGCCTGGCAGCTCACCTGCGCATGGGGCCTGACGGCTCACCCACTTGCAGGGCCTGGCAGCACACCCACGCACGGGGCCTGCTGGCCCATGTGCCTTCTATATTTTTCTTTTTTTAAATTTTTACCAGGAGGTCCTGTGGATTGAACCCAGGTCCCTCCATATGGGAGATGGATGCCCAACCACCCAAGTCACATCCATCCCCCTGTTATATCTCTTAAGGTTGATCAAAGATACCCAAAGTTATAGTCTTTTCCCATACAGGATGGTCATATAATAAATCAGGCTTAGTTTATCACCAGCATTCCAAAAACCAGACCTAGGGAGAAAAACTAGGTCTGGGGACACATGCATGGTTTCTAATATAGTGAATATTTAGCCTACACTGATTATCACAAAATCAAGACAGTGAGACTATTCTCAAAGAGAAATACCATTTTCATCTTTGCAGCCATCATTACGTTTACGAAGCTCAGAAGGAGTTAAATGTCCTTAAAAGATTTGTAAATTTTATTTATTGAATTATATCCACATGTAGTACATACCAGATTCAATATGACTTATAAATAAGTTACCACAAAATTTTAAATAAAACAAAATAAATTAATGAGAGTAAAGAACATTAAGGTAAGAAAATAAATGTTTTTAGAGAACGTCTGCTTCTAAGTAATATGGAGTAACAAGGACTGAATTAATCTTCTGGCCTGAAATAACCCCAAAATAAGATAAAATCTATGAAACAGTGCTTTTCAAAACACTGAACATGAAGCAAGGGTGGATATGGTCCCTGAGAAATGGGAACCAAACAAAGTGAGCTTAAGATTACCCCAGATTATTGCCTTGAGTAAGTTTCCAGACTGCAGTGCAAGGAGAGGGGACCCAGACATCCTGACAGAAGCCCTGGTGAGGAGAGCTTAGGGAGTGAGACGAGCTGAGAGTCCGGGGAGACCAAGATCAATAGCGTTTACCTGACAGAGAGGAGAGTTGCATAGAAAGAGAACTCTAGAGATCCACAACAGGTCTTCCTTGAGTGTTCACCTGAATATTGACTAGTATCTCCATTTGTAGAAAGTTTACAAGCCTGAGGAAAGAACCACCCAGAAGAATTACAGGTGTTCCCACCCAAGATCCACGCAGGATTGGGAATAGTGCCCGCTATCACCAGACAAAATAGAAAACCTCATGATATATGAAGGGGTCATTAGATATTGAACACAGAAGGATCTTGCTTCATTGGTGGAAAAGAGTTGCATATAATTTCTCTAGACAGATATATTTTATTCTTTTGAGACATGTTGTTTTCTCTGAATTAATTTAAGGGAAATGTTGATTTGTTGAGGTGTTATGCATTGTTATGTTTTGTTGTAGAGCTAACCTGTGTGCTTGTTGATGTCTGTTGCAGCTGATCCACGTGAAGGACAACACCCCGCATAGCCAATTGAATGTTTTTAGAAAGGCCAATAATGGATTGATATGGCAATAAGAGTTAGAGGGTGACATTATCAGCATATCATTTCATTTTGTCTTGTCATTGTCCAGAACTCCCTGCTGATCAACTGAAGGCTAAGCCTGGACCCAGCTCTCAGGCCAGTCTTTTGTAATGGCATTAGCCTACTTTTTCTGCTGGAACAAACATTAGGCTTGTGTTTCTGCCACTCCAGTGCTCATCCTCAGGCTTCTACCTTGACTTGCAAAGTCAATCTTCTCCAAGTTCATGACTTCCAGTTCCTGGTACTGGTTCGGGCATTGTTTTGATCCCTACACTTACAAGATCTTCTCTCCGCCCCTGAACCCAAGCTTCTGAACTCCAAAGCTGTGTCAGGAGCAAAAAAACATGTTGGATGAAAACATCTCCTTCTGCTAGTTCCAGGATATCAAGTGCAGAGTTATGTCCTATGGTGATGATCACCCATACTCGTAAATTTCAGCAATGCATTCTGTCTGAATCGCAACTGAAATTTGGAATGGCTCCTTGCTCAATTGTTGGTCTTATCTCACATGGAAGTACAGGTCTTCCCTACCAGGCCCACTTGGTCAAACCTGTTTTCTCCTTCCTGTATGTTCTATGTGAGACAAAGGATTATCAATTTTTGAGGAGGAACAAAGTCACTAGAAACATGGTGGTCTGGACCTGTAGCAGGGAGTTCCAGTAGAAATACTGAACTTTTTCCAAATTTTCAAATTGAAAAATTTAATGTTTTTTTTCATTATTGTTTGACCAATGACCAAAAGGGTTTCAGTCTGCACGATATTAATAACTTTTGGCACTCTAACATGGAGTGATGGAACTTTTTTCTCCAGAGACTCAAAATAGTAATCCCACTGTTCTTGGTATCATGTAATGATAACATAGAGTAGTAAGAAATGGCATGGCACTTTCAAAAATATTGGTGGAATTAATAACAATTTTAAAGGATGACCTCTCTGCCTCAACACACCAGTGTTTCTCAGACTTTATACCTGTATTCTGTATAATTACCAGCATGTAAAATATTATAAAATATATAATTTATGTTACATATTTGTTGGAATTTATAGGTTAGAATCCTCTGAGCAAATGAGACAGAAGTATTTTATAGGAATGAAAATATGTGCCATGTCACCGGGCTTAGCTCAAGAGGGGCATAAGAGGAATGAACAACTTTTTAATATATTTTTTTATTTTTCAAAAATTTTTATTAGAAAAGTTGTGGGTTTACAGAAAAAAAAATCTTGCATAAATTGCATAGAATACATCTCTATTATTAACGCCTTGAATTAGTGTGGTTCATTTGTTGCAACTGATGAAAGAACATTTTTATAATTGAACTATTAACTATACCCCACAGTTTCCATTAGGGTTCACTGTTCATGTTGTATAGTCCTTTGTCATTGTTTTAAGATTTTTATTCTAATATCATATATGCAACCTAAAATTTCCCCATTTAACCACATTCAAATATATAATTCATTGCTGTTAATTATGTTCACAGTGTTGTGCTACCATCACAACCACCCATTACCAAAAGTTTTCAATCACCCCAAATAAAATCTTTGTACAATTTAAGCATTAATATTCCATTCCCTACCCCTACTCCAGCCACTGATAACCTGTATTCCAGTTTCTGACTCTATAAGTTTGCTTATTCTAATTATTTCGTTTGAGTGAAGTCATGCAATATTTGTCCTTTTGTGTCTGGCTTATTTCACTCAGCATGATGTCTTCAATGTTCATCCATGTTTTCACATGTATCAGAACTTCATTTCTTTTTATGGCTGAATAATATTTCATTGTATGTATATACCACATTTTGTTTTTCCATTCATCAGTTGGTGGACACTTGGGTTCCTCCATCTTCTGGCAACCATGAATAATGCCGCTATTAATATTGGTGTGCAAATATCTGTTGAGTCTCTTTCAATTCTTTTGGGTATATACCTAGAAATGAGATTGCTGAGTTGTATGGTAATTCTATACTTAATGTTCTGAGGTACTGCCAAACTGTTTGCCACAGTGGCTGCACCATTTTGCATTCTCCTCAACAATGAATGAGTGTTTCTATTTCTCCACATTTCTCCAACTCTTATTTTCCATTTTTTAATAGTAGTCATTCTAGTGGGTGTGAAATAGTATCTCATTGTAGTTTTGATTTGCATTTACTTAATGGCTAATGATGTTGAGCATGTTTTCATGTGCTTTTTGGCCATTTGTATATCTTCTTGGAGAAATGTCTAATTCAAGTCCTGAAGACGGAGAAGTGTTGGATTCCTCTAGGTTCTTGGCTATGATGCATAAAAGCATTTATGAACATGCCAGTTTAGTTAGGCCAGTAAAAAGAATTTATTTGGGAAATGGGGGAAAGAACAGAGCTTGCTGAGAAATGGGAGAGAAAGATGGAAATACACACCAAGATTTGGTGCAGGCTCCTCTAGGCAGAGAGAGCGAGCTCTGCCTCCTGTGATTACCTTTTAAACTGTTAATTATTCCACCTCCTTGCTAATGATAAGGGGATGGGCACCAGCAGTTGTTGGTTACCCCACCTATAGTGGGACCAATGGTGAGGACTGTTTGGAATATCCGGGGCCAAGAGGAGGTCCCGGAAAGAAAAACGGGACCTCAAGGTTAAACTCGAGGTCCAAGCAAGGTCTTGCAGCCATGTTACCTGCTGGCCATGTGGTCTGCCAGCCATGTTTTCTGTCAGCCATGTTGTGGGTCATCTTCTCCTCCATTACCCTGTACTAACCGGCCTCAGTCCTTTGCCGGTTTTTTAACTGAGTTGTTTGTCTTTTTGTTGTTGAGTTGTTTTATATATTGTTTTATATATATGTTGTTTGTTTTATATATATGTTGTTTGTTTTATATATTGTTTTATATATATTGTTTTATATATATGTTGTTTGTTGTTGAGTTTCTTTATATATTCTGGATATTCAGCCCGGTCAGATTTGTGGTTTCAAATGTCTTCTCCCTTTGTGTAGGTTTTCTATTTATTTTCACGATGAAGTCCTTTGATGTATAAAAGTTTTTAATTTTGATTACGTCACATGAGACAGGAGTGTTCTAGAAAAATAAAAATATGTGCTATGTCACTGGGCTTAGATCAAATGGGGCATAAGGAATGAGCAACTTTTCATTTAGTATTGGATTAGTGAGATTAAATAAGGTTGAGAACACAGCCCCATTTGAGTAGATACATGTTCATTCTACCTGATCTCTCCTTTCCCATAAATAAGAGAGGTTCAATACTG
The DNA here is from genome assembly GCA_029593785.1 of Cabassous unicinctus. Lineage (NCBI taxonomy): Eukaryota > Metazoa > Chordata > Mammalia > Cingulata > Chlamyphoridae > Cabassous > Cabassous unicinctus. The sequence continues at coordinate 21,637 of JAQZBX010008068.1, read as the reverse complement.
AAATAACTGGAAATTGTACTGGCATGCTATTTTGCAAGCACTATCTTATTGATGTAGGCTGATGTGAGGAGGAAAGAATAGCACAGAAGTGTGAAGGTGACTCATAATGCCATGTTCATATTATTTTCTATAAATAAGAAAGATAACATGCATCATCATCAGTATAGCTGAGGGAATCAGTTTTTTATCCTAGTGCCAAGCTATATTATTTCACATTTATACTATTGTTATGAATATGAACTTTGAAGGCTCCAGTGGAGAGTCAAAGTGATTTTAAAGATACGCATCTTCTATACAAGACATTCCATTTTTCTTCTTTTAATGGCTGTTGATGCTAAAGTACAAAATTCAGCCTGATAAATATCTAACCCACTAAAATATGAAGCATTTATGCAGAATGATTTGGATGGTACCGCTTATTTTTTTAATATGATATTTCCTTCAGGAAAGAAGAGAAATGCTGACATTGCATAGCATTTCATTTTCTATTGTATTTATTCAGTGAATTTTTCCTCTTGCCATAAATATAAAAGTTAAGCAACAGAAGTAGAATGACTAGAGACCTTACATATTTGTAATCTCTCCCCTAATTATCTGGGGTTGTAGTGGCATCACAACCTGGCAATCTGTCATTATAGCACAACCTTTGTCAGCAGGAAACCATATTTAAGATTGTGTTGAACAAGAAACAAGCAGATTTGGGGTAAAGACAGGAAGAATGACATTTACTGTGCATTTTCTCTCTTCCTTAACCTTTAGGATATATTTTCTTTCCTTGCCTTAGCTATTGTCATTGCCTGATGGACTCTCCACTCTCACCTGACCAAATTCTTTCACTCTGTTCTTCACATAGCAACTGGAGTAATCTTAGAAAAATAAAAATTAGAAACTGCTTAAAATATTTTAATTGCATTCCATTTTACTTTGAAAAAAATCTAGTCTTCTCACTGTCCTCTGTCCACTCTCCAACTTTTTCCAGTGCTGTTTTCCCCATCACCAGTTATTCAATTAACCATACATGCTCGCTTCCCTGGATGATCCTGGCTTACTTCAGTTGTATAAGAGTTTCTTCCAGTTTATTATTTGCCTTATTTGTAATTTATTACTCTATTATTTATTGTGATGCTAAAACCATCCCCAATTTGCCCCAAGGTAGTTCCTTTAGGCTGGCTTCTTTGTCCTTTTGAAAAGACCCCAAAATTTTTTGAGCACTTCCTTACTATTTTTTTTTCATTTTGTAGCAAAGTATTAATAGTAGTAGCGATTGTTGTTGTTGTACTGAAATAGTACAGTATGTGTTTGGTAGACATCCCTTTGTACTTCCAGCTCTGCCATGGTCTCATCTGGTATGTGGCTTACACGTGCAGTTCAAACTGTCCTCAAATCTGCATGTGATTAAATCTGAAGAAAGACCAGCAAGAACCCTCCTCTCTTTCACTGATTTTTTTTTTTATTTTTAGTTTCAACATAACTAACATCCTGCTTTCAAAGACTGCATGCAGGGCTCTCACTGACAACGTGAAATGAACTCAGACCAAAGTGAGTAGCATCAGCTAACCATTTTCCATATAGAGTTGTGGTAGTAAAAGTGCTGCTGTGCCTGCTATTTCTATTCTTTGGACCAAGCTATGTCTTGGGAGATGCCAGAAACCACCAGGCAGCCATTTGGCAATGCAGTGGGATACTTGTGAAATTATAGGTTAACTGTATGTGAATTTTGTGTAGAAACTAGATACTTAGCAATTTTTGCCATAGAGTAGATTAAAGGTAGTCTGCATATTTTACTACAGTGGTTTTATCGTTTATTGTATGGGGTAAATGTACAATTAGTCATTTATATTTCTTTGGTAATGCTCTTTTTATTTTATTTTTTGCAATAAATCTTTTGGGCAGGAATGTGATCAAAGGGAAAAGGAAGGCAATTTAAAATGTATTGGAAAATTTCCTACTGAATTTTCGTTTTTCAAGAGAGCTGATTTTGTGCATTGCTAAGTGTAGCCACTGACTACAGCTGTTTCACTTGTAACTGCAGTTACTCTTTTAGCTTATTTCTTTGACTTGTTATTGTAGTGTTATCTTATGCTTGCCTTTCCATTATAACCCATTTGTTTAGCATTTCCATTTCTTTACTTATTATCTTATGTTAACTGCAAGATTTATAACTCTGTTGTAACTAGATCCTTGCCCTTTCCATTATAGCCCATTTGTTTAGCTTATTTTCAGTCCTTTACTTATCTTATGTTAACTGAGTGATTTACAACTGTGTTGTAACCTGTACCCAAAAGCTTGTCCTCCTTTACAGCCCTCTTTTATGGTTTACCTCCCGCCTGCCCGCTGGCTTTTCTCATAATCAATTAATATCTAGCAAGGTCACTCTCTCCACCTCCCTTTGTTTAATCCCATAAAAACCCTAAACTCTTCAGACTCAAGAAGCAGATTTGAGCTTTTATTCTCCTGTCTCCATGCTTGGCTGACCTGCATTAAAAACACTTTGTTTTCTGGAAATCCCAGTGTTACCACATTGGCTTCTGTGTGCATCGGGCACAAGCCTTTGCTCAGTAACATAAGTTGTTCAAAAAGTTCATTGACGATCAGCATCCACGTGAATGATGTCACTGAGCATATGAAAACCGGATGACACAAATTTGTTGAAGAACATCCAACATCAGAACCTACTACAAATGCGGTGCCCAAATATGATGATTTTCTTATGTACGGTTGCAGAAAGTGCAATCGCAACACTGAGCAAAATAACTTTTTATTTAAATCAAATGAATGCTGATCTAAATTAATTTCACACATTTCTAATGTTAAATTTTTTCGTTCATATACAAAAAAATCATTATTAATGTATTGGCTCCATGGGCAAAAGAAATGTGCCTGCAGTTAAAAAAAAAAAAAAATGCTGGCTTTCTATGGGCCTCTTCAGATGCTTCAAAAAGAAATTCTGTTAAGTTAAAGCTAATAATGGTCCAATTAGTCAGCCAAGTCATAAAATCAAAGTAAAACTTTTGGAAGTTCATTTTGTTAAAGGTGAAACATTTGACATCGTTGTGAATGCTCTTGTAAATTCCATTTCAAGGTTTACTATTGAAGATAAAATTAAAATTTGTGAATGCAAATTTGATGGAGAAGATTATTTTGATAAAAATAATGTGCTTAAATTAAGAAATCTATGAAACAAAAATCCCGTTATAATTGGTTGTGATTCACACATAATTCATATATTTTTCCATTGTTGTCAAAATTTACGTATATAGTAACCAAACTACAAAATGGGACAAAGATAATGTTAAGAACAACAAAAAAGAAAACAATTTTGAATTTGGCTATGCATGCCTTCATTCTCTGCTACCTGTCTGCAATTGAATTTTAGAAATATTGTGACATTTTAAGAACTACTTTGTAAATTAACCTGTACCTTATAATTTTATTCAACTTTTTGCATTTATTTTAAAAATTCCTCTATATTTCAATTTCATTTTGTTCAAAATAATTTGCATATTTTTAATAAAAGAGTTTGTAAAAGGTAAGGCCCTAAATCATCATCCTTTCAAGATTTTATTGAATAGCAATCATTGAAAACAAAGCTTACAAAACCAGATCACATTAAAATTCATCCCTAGAGAAGTGAGGAGAGAATTGGAAATTTTTAACTAATGAGAACTCAAGTGTAGAAGATTTAATTTTAAAATTCTATTATTAGGTTTTGGGATATCTTGACTTGTATCTTGGAGATGGTACCCTGGAGACTTAGGTATTCTCTTTCTTTTACTCTTACATACCTTCTCAGGGCCTGGACACCAGTTAGCAGATTTCTGCTCCCTGCAGCCCCAACTCACTGATGATGGCACACCTGTTTCTAACTACTTTTTGTCATCAATGTTCCCCTAATGCTTCACAACTCTCTCCTACAGGCCCCCTTCCACTAACTTTGCCTCCAAATTAATTTGTCCCTTGTCCAGGTTCTGGTTTCTTGTCACTATGCATGACTTCATCTTGACACAGCCACAGGTTGACTGGGAAAATATTTTGAAGCAGTAAGGAACTTTGTCTTTTTACAGCTTCCTTATTCAGAGTTGTGGACTCAAATTACTCTCCCTGGCAAAGGGTTGGTCCTGACATACTTGTTCTCAAAGTAAACTTTAGATCTATTATTCGTTTTTCCTATGGTAAATATGAGACATTTTATTTTGTGAGGTTGTTCTCCATTAGGTAGAAAACCCTGCTTTTAATTTTTATTCTATCACTTCCCTGTGTACATGATACTGTGAAAACCAATTAACATCTCTAAGTGTTACATCTCTCTTCAGGAATTGGGGATTTTTCCATGAGCATCAGATAAAATAATGCATGTGAACATCTTTGGAAAATGCAGAGAACAACGTTTGTGTGGGCTTGTATTAAGTCTGAAGTCTATTACTATAATTGTTTCTGGTCTGATGGTTAGCAAAAAAAACTCCCTCATCTCAGAACTTGGACTATTAGGTAAATGCATACCCTTTGGATCCTGCCTTCTTATGCTCTGTATGCATTAATGGCAAAGAGAAGTAAGCTTTCACAGGCTACTGGTGTTTGAAAGTGGAACACTGCAGTATTCTATTGTTTTAATAATGTCTATCTTGCCTGAAGCATTAAGGAAACAATTTGAATCTCCTAGCTGTTTTTCCCTATCAATCTGTAGTTATCCTGCCACCTAGTGTTATAGTTCTGATTAGCAGTGCTCTCACAGTGAGCTTTAAATCAGCTAATTTAATCTCATTTTGCTTCCAATTGAAGTAGAATTTCCTCCATGTTTCCACCAGTCTCTGTTTTCTTGAATGTTTTTAATTTTGCTTCAGATTAAATACAAATTGAGGGGTGCGCAATATTTCACAAAGACCTATTTGACAGTGTATTGGGTATGACTCTAGATGTATCATCTGTTTAGCACTTTGATAATGCAGAACAAATGATAATAATGAAAATAGTCTAAATTATTCCTGCAAAAGTGTGAAGTTAGTAGGTATAGGACTGACTTAAAACCACCAATCAACTATTTGTGAGAAGGAGGGATTTTACCTATAGTCAAAGATTTCCTCTTAGGAAAATATGAAGAAATTGACCATAAAAGAAAAGGAAGGAATAGAACAAAAGCAGAAAACAGTAAAGTGTTAGGGCTCTGACAATAATGAGGGAGTTGCTAGTAAAAAGCCAAAGAGTCAGGGCCAACAGAAATGAAATCTAAGAGGAGCACAAAAATGGTTACATTAGGATCTCTATTAATATCTTTTTTCCTGTAAGTGCTTTCTTTATCAGAAGCAAAAATAATAGAGAAAGTCTCGAGATAACCAAACTGAAAAGCCAAGGAACAGAATTCCATTAAATTATAATTAAAACAGAATAAATTATGCTGAACATATAAGATATATTTTTTGCTCTCTGGGGACTGAAACATAGCATTTCAAGTTGGTAGGGAAGTACTCGACCAATACAAGAGAGGAGTGAGAACACTTTTTATAGGTTTTCTGTATTAATACTTATTAACACCATAGGTTGTAAGTTGTCTTATCATCTCCATTTTACAGTAGGTGAAATTGCCTAAGATTTTTGCCCTTGGTTATTCGTGGTAACTGGAGAGCAAACCTAGGCATTTTGACTCAAAGCTGCACTTAAGTTAGCGTGTCATTTGTCCCTGACTCCACTTTGTGTGTGTGTTTATTTTAATTTCTGTTTGATATTTTTTTCTTTTGCAGGCGGCACGGAGGTCCAGAGGTGTTGAATTTGCCAATCTCTCATATATGTCTGGTAAGCAGCCCAGTTTTAGCTAGTGTCCTGGCCAATACTGTAAGCTTTAAACACATTTTTGTAATTCCATAGCCAAATGATGGATAGCTTTCACAAATGTTGAATGCTCAATAATTGTTTATTGAGTGAATGAAAGAATAATGGACTAAAGTAGACTTATTATTATTCTAACAATGGAAGAACTTATAACATTGATATAAAGGCAGTGGCCAACAGAGGTTCTGAGAGGAAGGAGAAGTAAGAATAGGTGTAACATGGGGCATTTGGGGGACGTTGGAATTGTCCTGTATGACATTGCAATGACGGATACAGGCCATTATACATTTTGCCAAAACCTATAAAATTGTGCGGTGCAAAGTGCAAACTATCATGTAAACTATAGACCATGGTTAGTAGCAATGCTTCAATATGTGTTCATCAAATGTAACAAATGTCACACACTAATGAAGGATGTTAATGGGGGAAAGTAGAAGAGGGGGAGGGGCCAGGTATATGGGTCTCCCCTATATTTTGATGTAACATTTATGTAAACTAAAGCTTCTTTAAAAATAAAAAATATTGTGGAAACAAATAAAAAATCTTTTAAAATGAATGGTTAATAAAAGAAATATTCTTCATTTTCAGCATTGATCCCTAATCAAGGCCTTCATCTCCTCTACACCTGGAATCCAGTCCTTCCTACATATCACTCACAGCAAACAAACACCCCTTAATACAAATGGCTTTTAATATTATTGTGATTTAAAAATAGAAAATTCAGTGTTCCAGTTATCTATTGTTATGTAACAGACCACTCAAAACTTGTTAAAGTGCTGATCTTAAAAAAATTTGTATTATTTTTCATCAAAGTTCTGTGAGTTAACTGGGCTCGGCTGGGTGGTTTTCGCTTGGATCCTTTCATGCATTTGATAAGTAGGGGCTAAGACTGAAGTAATCTGAAGCTGGCAGTTATTGTTTGCTGTCGGCCAAGGAGGGTTCTTATACTGTCAACTGCAGTATTCTAAAAGACAAGAAGAGAAAAAAGGTCTAGGTATGTAAATTGGCACATTATAATTTCTACCATATTCTACTGGACAAAGCCGTCATATAACCTGCCCAAATTCAAGGGAAAAGAAAATAAGCTCCACCTCTCGGTGGGGATGGGAGTAGGTCAAAGAATCTGTAGCCATCTTCATTCGCCTAAAGCAACAACCATAAAATACTTATAACAGACAACTTCTTCTTCTCCTCCTTCTTCTCCTCCTTCTCCTTCTTCTCCTTCTCCTTCTTCTTCTCCTCCTCCTCCTCCTTCTCCTTCTCCTTCTTCTTCTTCATCATATATAACTCGCCAATCGTCAAATTTTCATATAACCCTATGTCCTGATTTTGCACAAGAGGAAACTGAAGATGAAAGCAGTTGTATAATTTGGTAAAGGTCACACAGTTAGTGGGACACAAACACAGATCTGCTTTTGGCATTTTATTTCCTTATCCTCTCACCCTGCCATGAAATCTGCAGTGATTCCTTGTATCCTCCCACATGAAAGCTAAATTGCTCTGCAAAATAGCTAGCACATCTATAATTTGCCCTTTTACTACCTATGCAATCCTGAATATCTCAGCTTCCCACACCGTTCCCTCCTTCCCATAATGCCAACTAGTATCCCATAGATATTCTTTCAACTTTGTGTTTGTTCCCTTAATCCAGGCTGCCCTATCCCACCCCATCCTGTCTAAATACTATCCACCATTCATACTCTCTTTGAAGACCACCAATCTTTCCTCTGAATATCTCCCTAACTGTAGCAGCCCACACTGACTTCCCTTCCTTTGGAGCTAAAGCAGACTTTTTAATGTAAGGGGTTGTGGCCTTGCACTGTTGTTGTTTTCATGTGTGTTAGCTTTGTCTTTCCAATTGAATCATGAACTTTTCGTGGCTATGACCTATGTCAACCAAGTCTGGCATTCCTTCTGAATCCCTTGCAAGGCCCACCCTCGAAGACCCATTCCCCAGAGCCTTGGCAAGCACTATGGTTCTTTAATGGTACTGGAGTCAATTGAAGGCCTTCATAGAAAACTTTTCAATGGAATGTTACTCTGAACTAACTAGCTTGACCATAGTGAAGTCGAGCATAGTATAGAGATGATACACTCATGAACATTTTGTACTTTGTTCACCCCTTAGCTTTCTCAGCACATTAGCAGAAAAACCCTGTAGAGTGTAGTGCGCCCAGCAAAGAGCAGAGTTGATGGCTACATGCCGTAATTTCTGAATTTCCATTAAAGAACATTTTCCTTTCTGCGAGGTGGAGATTGAAATGCCTTTGATAGGATAATTTACTGCACAATTAAGAATGAAGCTTAAGGCAGAAGTTTACTAAGAGTTCTTTTTATAAGATCCTTTCCATTGCAGGTTCTGATCTATCTTCTGAGGGCAAGAGGGAGAAGAAGTTCCTGGGTATACATTGTAGGGAAACAACATTTTTTAAGAAAGGACAAAGGTAAGATGAGGAGCCCAGGGTACCTGTTAATAGTTTGCCTCCAGTCACATCTTCTAATGTTTCTAACTTCCTAATGGAGAGAAAAGGAAGTCCTAAGGCAGAAGTTCTCCAGGAGTGAAATACAGAAATTCACCTGATAGCTTGTGAGGTCCCAGCCATCAGACACTTGCTCCCTCTCTCCTTTATACATACATATAACCACTCTCTCCAGGCTAGAATTTAATAAAATGCTGGCTTGAAATGTTGGTGAGCAATGGAACGAGGATAAAGTGGGACAATATTTTTCAGTGTCTTTCCCTCTCTATCTTCCTCATCCCACACAATTACTAAAAGCTTTCCTGAGCCAGATTTCCAAGTCAACGTGTAAATCGGCCACAAGTCTTAAACAGCAAAATGAACTGATCAAGCTCCCCAGGGTGTTAAGTCCTCAGGGAGAGATTTTAGAAAGTACTTTCGGGGGCAGGCTAGAGAATATAGCCTGCCAGCTTGTCTAACTATTAACTTTATTTCCCTTCCTATCAGGGACAGGTAATCTTGTTCGTCTGCCCATTTAGTCTTCATAAACCAACATGAAAGTCCTAATGGGAATGCTAAAAATCTCATTTCTGAGAGTCAGATGATTTCTAGTTACCACAGGCACAATTTTCTATCTCCAATTGGCCAGGCATTTGACATCTACTGGGGTGAGAAAAATGACTTTATGACCAGGGACTAAACAAATGTTTGGGGTTTATTTTAATTATCTCGAGGCTAATTATTTCTAGAATTTGCTTGCCCCTGTTTTGTCTGCCACACTGAAAAATTTATTTCCAAACTATAAAAAATATGCTGTGGAGTAAGGCATTTCTTCTGCAAAGAAAATTACAGACTTAAAATAATCTTTCTTGGCATCCCTGTCTATTTCAATTCTAAAATACTTTTAGAATTAATTGAAATAGTTTGAATATTTATAGATTATTTAAGGAATCCAGACTATCTGGCCGCTCCCAATGAAATCATGTCCATGATCCTTGAGAAATCTTTGTTGTCATCCTTGTCCTACAACATGGCTTATGTGTCACTCCTTGGCTATGTTAGTACAAAGAGGAGAGGATGGTAATGACTCTCCCTACTTTAGCCTCAGTGATGGAAAATAGAACCTTGAAATTCACGCTCACTGTGGCAGTCGCTTGTACCTTCCCTCTGCTTTGGCCACATCCTATCCCTGCCCCTCTGAGTCTTTGGCTTGTACAGGAATGGAGTAACTGTAAATTTGGTCTCCACCCTCTGTTCAAGGAGGAGGCAGTGAGAGTGACTGCTATTGCAGCACATGCTGTGGATACAACTGCCTAAATCCATCTGCAGTTGGGCAAGGAAGAAAGCATTGTGGGATATTTCCCTGGCACTGAGGGTTCTCTGTCCCCCACCACGCCCACAAATAGAGCTAGGCAGTAATTAAGGCAGTCATGGCAGCAAAGTTAGGGAAGGAGTGAATGCATTCTTTTCTTCCTAACTTATATCAGATATGGAACTAGTTGCTGGTAAGAAGCAGCTCTTCTCCATACCTGGGTCATACATTCCCACCCATTTTTTTTTTCAGGCACTTTGGAACAAATAGGTTGAGTCATGGGATGGATCACTCAATCCCATCTCCACCTGCTATCAAATAAACAAAACAAACCTCAGATGAAGCAGGGAAAGAGGCAACTATAAGGCCTCTTTTCTCAAACAAAAAAAAAATGTAACTCAAAATATGTAGGTTATTGTAATAATTTCTTTCCATATTATTATGGCTATTACTTCACATGTGAAAAAATGACTCAAAACATTTGGGTGAATTGAATTCATCATGTTACCGCATCAGTAAAAATAAATATGGCATGAATTTTAAAAGAGAGTTGCTTTAAGAATGGTACAACAGATTCTCATTTCAAATAGAATTTATGTGGAAGTTTCACCATTTATATATCGAAGTCACATAAACAGCATTCTCAAACAGAAGGAATGTGTAATGAATTGATTTGGATGTTTTTGCTCTCCCGCCCCCAAATACTTCAGTTCAATTGATAACGTATGGATTTCAAGAAGTATTAGAACTTTAAGTGGGTTCTAGGCATAGTGTATCTGAGATGCTTTTCCCCTTCTGTATGAGTCCTTTGCTATTTCTTTCTTCATGTTTTGGCTCAGACTGTTAGTAAGATGGCTGCAGCATTTTCCAGCATCACATCCAGATATGATAACTTCCAGAAGACCGTGTCTCTGTCTACCTATGACCCTTTTTTGGAAGTGAGAAAATCTCCTTTAAAGTTCTCCCAGTTTCCTTTCTTGTCTCATTCACAAGAATCAGGACACAGACCTATTTCTGAATAAATCATGAGCAAGCAAATTACAGTTATCATGATTAGTTGATGCCAATCATTAGAAAGCTAAATGCCATGATCACTTTTAGTGATCCAGTAAATGCACACAAGTTTTTCCAATTTCCTGTTTACTTTGATATCTTTCTGCCACCTCATTGATTATGCAATTGGTTAATACCAGAGAAGTATGGGAAATTCCAAGCTTCCCAGGCATATTTACATACCAAAATTAACTGGATGCTTAAATTTAACTTCTCCATATGTCTAAAAAATAAAACTCAAAGTTCTCTTAGCATAGAATCACCAATTCTAGCCCCTGATGGAGAATCTCCAGTGGAAATATAGAAGCAAAATGATGTAGCAAGTCTAACTTAAAGCAGTATCACTTGTAATGTGTGTTCCTGAAATAATTATACTTAATCAACAGGTGTTATTTATGTTTGACATCCGCTTGTACTTATGTTTTTCCTTTTCCTTTTCTTTTTCAAGTGAGATACTCAAGAAATAAAACAAAAAGGCTGGATACCAAATTTAATGCTAATCTGAAATGCATATGTAAAACAACAACAAAAATGTTCATTATGCCATAGCTGATTCCAGCAGAATGGATGAAATGCTGTGCATCCAGAATAAATCTCAAAAAAAGATAATATTAAATTTAAATCTGTATTCAGTTTCTGAAAAGGAAAACCTGTGTATGGTAGGAAAGCTAAGCTAGTGATCTCTAAGTCTAGTGCACATGTAGTGCCAAAATGAATTTTATAGTTATTTTTGTTTCTTTTCTAGAGGCTGGCCATGTCTTTATCCAGTTCTCCTGCCCTAAACTATGCATAAAACTCATCACAACAGTGAGTTGAAATATGAAAAATAATTTTAGAATCACTTCTTCATTTAATGTCAAGCCGCTGTTTGAATGGATCATATAATGAAATGGCTAGATCTACTTGTGGGTTTTGTATGATAATGTAATCGTCTTAGCACATATTCTAAGTGAAGAGTTGGTTTCAGACTGAGCTAGAAAAAGCCAGTTACTAAGCTCTGTCAGTGGCGCTAGAATTTTTCCATCCTTCAGATTTTAGACCTTCGTGCCCAAAAGTCAATCATCTCATCAGTTGCCCTCTGTTTCTACGGCTTTTTGAATCTCTAGAATATCATTTCAAAGGTGAGCAGAATGAAATACTGGAATGAGGCATATATTTGGGGAACTACAGGACTAGAGAAAGCTATTGAGCATTGCCACCTTCATTAGGAAGCAATATTTTAGAAATCTTAACTACTTTATATTTAATAGCAATGTTGTCGATAAATAAACCAGTGAAGAGTCTATTGCAAAATACACGAGAGAGGAGGATTATTAAACCATATTTTATTTCTTTTTTACTCTTCTCTTGTTCTTAGACTACAGTGCTTAATGTGAAGCATTTAAATGTTATGGTTAGTTTAGAATCATATTAACATTTAAATGCTGTATATTGTGGTCTAACATGTATTATTTGAAATATTTATTTAAGAACTTTTTATATATTCAGACATATTTATTGCAACAAAATGGATGGCACTTGGTTATCAATCTCTTTTAATATATCATTATTTACCACTTTGAAAGTGGTGGTTTTATAACATTCTTTACATTTTTTCACTTGCATTCTGCTTTAATCTCCTAGTTGTACTGATTTCAAAATATATTCATCTAAATGTTAGCTAAAATGTATAAACAGCTCAGATTAAACCTCACTGTGGTTTGCTGAGTGCAGTAAGATAGCAAATCTCACTTTGCCAAGGAGATTTTTCAAGGAAGTTTTGGCTGATCTGGAGGAGATTCTGGCTCCATTCAAAGAGAAAAGGGAAACAAATAATGCAGAAATCTCAAGATTGATAATATTAAAGTATATTTTCATGATTTAGATGTGCTTTTGTCACTACATTATTTCTCAACTCTATACTTAGAGTGAATCTGAATTAAAATAGAGTTGGTCCATAAAAGTGGTTAACTCTCGGGATGAATTAGAGACTAAAATGATTAGGTATCTGAAAGTCATATTTTACTCCAATTTTTATTATCACATGACAAATTAAAAAATTTCAAACCCAAATCCAAATAGAAATACAAAGTGACTAAATGGAAAAGAATAAGGAAAGTAGAAGTAAGTGACTAGATGTCTGTGATTTATTTTCTAAAGTTGCCAAGTCAGGGACTCAGGGCCTTGACTTTTGGATTTTCATCAGATTTGAAAATAACTACCTCTTCAAGCATTGGCTGGCATTTCCATATTGGTGAAGAGAAATAATTATTTTTTTTGAACTGTTTCAAAAAACATTATGTTTCTGTAAAAAAGGATTTAAACAAACCCTACTTTTCTTTGCTTTGACACTTTTTCTCTCTTCTCTTTTCTTCTTTTCTTTTCTTTTTCCACTTCCTCCTCCCATTAACCTTGAAAAACTTCAAGACTTGCAAAAGCAGTTGTGGAAAGAACTGTTCGGATACTTGCCAGGAAGGGATTACACCACTGTTTCTGAGCAAGAGGCATAGAAAATTGTTCCAACCATAAGTTGGCAGTAAAGTCAAAGAAAACTGCATCCTGTCACATAACCCTTTCTTCTCCTAGCCCCCCAAAACACCAATCCTGCTTTTATTTTGGGAGTTACCTGGTCTTCAGGTGATCCTTGTTTCACATCAGCTCAGTAAAGCCTTTAAATGCTATTTGAGTCACATAAACTATTTTCACTGTTACCTATCTCATTTGAGCATTGGTATTTTTTTTATTGTGGTAAAATATACACAACATAAAATTTCCCACTTTTACCATGTTCAAGTATACACTTTTGTAGTATTAATTATATTCACAGTGTTGTGCTATCATCGCCACTATTCACTACTAAAATATTTCCATCACCCCAAACAGAAACTCTGCACCCATCAAGCAATAATTCCCCATTCCTTTCACCCCCCAGTCCCTGGTAATTGGTAATCTGCTTTCAGTCTATACATTTGCAATATTCTATTTACTTCATATAAGTAAAACCATACAATATCAGTCCTTTTATGTCTTACTTATTTTGCTCAGCATGATTCAAGGTTCTTCCACGTTGTAGCATGTATCAGAACTCCATTCATTTTATGACTGAATAATATCCCACTGTGCATATACACCATATATTGTTTATCAAGTCATCTGTTGATGGACACTTGGGTTGCTCCATTCTTTTGGCTATCATGAATAATGCTGCTATGAACATTGGTGTACAAATATGTGTTTGAGTGCCTGTGTTTTAATGTCCTGGGCTGCTTAAAGCAGATACCATGAAATGTGTTGGCTTAAACAATGGGAACGTATTAGTTTACAGTTTGAGGCCATGAAAATGTCCAAATCAAGGCATCATCAATGCTTTCTTCCTGAAGCCTGGCTGCCAGAGATCCTTGGCTCCTCTGCCACATGGCACTTGGCAGCATCTGCTGGTATCTCCCTTCTCTTCCAGGTTTTGTTGATTTCATCTTCTTGCTTCCATTGCTTTCTCTATCTCTGTATTCATTCTGTTTATAAAGGACTCCTGTAATAGGATTAAGTCCCATTCTGAATGAGGTGGCTCACTCCTTAACTGAAGTAGCCTCATCAATTGGTCCTACTTACAATGGGTTTATACCCACAGGCATGGATTAACTTTAAGAACATGATTTTCTGAGGTACACACAGTTTCAAACCACCACATCCTGCTTTCAATTATCTTGGTCATATACCTAGAGTGGGGTTGCCAGGCCATATGCTAATTCTATGTTTAAATTTTTGAGGAACCATCAAATTGTTTTCCACAGTGGCTGCACCATTTCATATCCCTACCCACAATATATAAAGGTTCTTTTTCCTCTTCATCCTTAGCAAACCTTTTTTCTTTTTTTAAGTATAGCCATTCTATTGGATGTGAATTGGTATCTTGTTGTGGTTTTTATTTCTTTTCCTTAATGAATAATAGTGTTGAGCATCTTTTCTTGTGCTTATTGGTCATTTTCTTTATTTTCTTTGAACAAATATCTATTCAAGCCCTTTGCCCATTTTTTACTTGGGTTGTTTATCTTTTTGTTGTTGAGTTGTAGGAATTCTTCATGTAGTCTGGCTGTTGAACCCTTTTGATACGCTTGGAATCCAAATAATTTCTCCCATTCTGTGTGTTGTTTTCTCACTTCCTTGATAATATCCTTTGATGCACAAAATTTTTTTAATATTGAACTGAAACTTATCTATTTTTTATTGCACATGCTTTTGATGTAATGTCTAAGAATCCATTTCCTAATATTTGTCTTGAAGAAATTCCCAATCTTTTCTTATCCATTTTGACTTAAATTTTGCATATGGTATGAGGTAGAGTTCCAGTTTCTTTCTCTTGCATGTGGATATACAGTTTTCTCAGAACCATTTATTGTTTAAAAATCTTCTTTTTTGAAGAGACTATTCTTTGTACATTGAGTGGACTTGGCACCCTAGTAAAAAATCAATTGGCCATAGATGTGTGGGTTTATTTCTGGACTCTCATTTCTGTTCTATTGGTCTATATGCCTGTCCTTTTGCCACTACCACACCGTTTTGATTACTGTAGCTTTGCAACAAATTTTGGAATCAGGAAGCATGATTTCTCCAGTTTTGTTCTACTTTTTCAAGAAAGTTTTAGCTATTCTCAGCTCCTTGCATTTCCATATGACTCTGATGATGGGCTTTTCCATTTCTGCAAAGAAGGCTGTTGGAATTTTTATTGGGATTGCATTGAATCTGTAAATTGCTTTGGGTAGTATTGACATCTTAATATCAAATCTTCCAATCCATGAATACAGAATATCTTTCATTTATTTAGGTCTTCTTTTAAATTTCTTTTAGCAATTTTTAATGGTTTTCGTTGTATAAGTCTTTTAAATCTTTGATTAAATTTATTCCTAGGTATTTTATTCTTTTGGTTGTTGTTGTAAATGGAGTTGTTTTTAGGTTGTTGATTGCTGGTGTATAAAAACATCACTGATTTTTGTGTGTTGATCTTGTACCCCACCACTTTGCTGAATTCATTTATTGGCTCTAGTAGTTTTCTTGTAGATTCTTTAGGATTTTCAATATATAGACTCATGCCATCTGTGAATAGGGATAATTTTGTTTCTTCTTTTCTAATTTGGATCCCTTTTATTTCTTTTTCTTGCCTATTTTGCTCTTTTTTTTATTGTGGGTAAAAATCAAATTTTTCACAATAGATACCAATATTTGTAAAATGATATATAAATACATATGCATATATGAGCATTTGCTTACATAAATGTTATTTTATATATATATATTTTAAAGGTGCTTAGATTACCTAAATATTACTCAGAAATTACAGGGATTCCCATGTTCCCCACCTCCCACACCTCCCACAACATCCCACACCACCATCCTTCATCAGTGTGGCACCAAAGTGGATATCACCCCACAAGAGGGACTCCTGAGGGCTCTGGAGACACCCAGGTCCTATATAAGTGGGGATAGCCCCAGAGATTAATGCCTAATTAGTGGGCTCTTCGTTGGAAACTGTGCTCCTGAGAGTGACAGAGTTGGACTCAAATAAGTCCTCCCTGCACATGGTCCATCAGTCCCTTCTATTCAAACCTATATGTGATGCTGGAGTTTGTAGGTGTACTTCCAGAGACTGGAGCCTCTGGCCTACTCATGTGCCAGCTGTGCCTGGAATCTCAGTGGGGCTGCAACTCCTATTTGCTCTTGATAGAACTTCCTATGCAATATTGAGTAACAGTGGTGGCAATGGGCATTGTTGTCTTGTTCCTGATCTTAGAGGGAAAGTGTTCAGTCTTTTGCAACTGAATATGATTATAGCTGTGGGTTTTTCATATATGCCTTTTACTGTGTTGAAGAAGTTTCATGCTATTCCTGGTTTTCTGAGTGTTTTTATCAAGAAGTGGTGTTGGATTTTGTCAAATGCCTTTTCTGCGACAATCGACATGGTTATTTGGTTTTTCTTCCATCATTTTATTAATGTGGTGTATTACATTGATTCCAAATATAAATATTTGAAACATTCAAGAATAATAAAGTAATTCTTCTAATGTCATATTCAGTCCTATTGAATGAGTGAGTTTTAGCCAAAGAGGAAACGACATCACCAAGGAAATGATATAATGCATGCCCTTTAATCTAATTGATTATTTCACAATCAAGTAAAACAATGGTTTTATTTTAAGTTAGTAAAATAATCTTATTAAAAACTCATTCAAAAATCATGACAATTAGTATGTGTACAATAACATTTATTGCATGAATGAACAATAGCTCCTGGTACTCTACCTCAGATTATTCTCAGAATAATCATGAGGGAGGGAAAGTTGATGGCTTTGGAGGGGAAGTTGGTAAAGGGCAGGAGACAATTACCAAGAGTCTCCTTTTTTACTCTTTGGGGTAGCTATTTGGAATTCCCTCTGAAATACCAGTAAAAATTTGCTGTTCATTTATTCATGTATTCTTTCATTAATTTCATAAATAGTTGAAAATTTACTATATGCTGTACACTCTATTTGGAATGCTGGGGAGTACAAAGATGAAAAGGACATAGCTTTTAACATAAGGACTTGACCTTGGTTCAGTTCTCCAGGAGAAGACCCTTAGATGGAAATTTCTATGCAGGTGATTTATTAAAAGATGGACTTGCAGGGGAATCTGGAAAGGGAATGAGGGAAACAAGGCAGGGAAAAGGAGAAAAGCAACAGTGATATGATGTCATGCAAATCCTTGCAGAGAGTAGACAGAACCTCATACTACAGGGTAGCTCTGGAGTATAAATTTACCTCAATGTTGTTCGCCGCAACCTCCCAACAGGCAAGGGATCTGGGATTCCAGAAGCCAAAATCTGTCAATCATTCATTAAGGATTGCTCCAGGAGTGGGAAGTAGGAAAGTTATTACCCAGGCACTTCCTGCTCTCTGAACAAAGTCACTCCAGTAACAATCTTCCCAAACATGAGCTGTAGGTGCTGCATGTTAGAAGAGTACTGCTCTTCTTCCTGCTCACACAAAAATGGATCTAGATAGAGTGCCAAATTTTCCCATTATAGACACACACAGTCAAGTTGCTGTGAGAAAATGTAGAATTATGAAAAAGAAGAGTGTTGAAAGTACCATGAAAGAGTCACAGACAATAGGCTGTCGGGCTTCAATGGAGAGCAAGACCAAGGGGTTTCTGGAAAGACTTCATGGACAAGATAATATTCGAGGTAGCTTCTGAATATTGGGTATATTTTTACATGGATGGGAAGAGTTTTATGCACTGAGACCAGTATTAGTAGTCACAAAAATGGAAACATTATAAAGCATGTCTGGCTAAAATTGGATTTGTCCAATTCAATTATAGCACAAAGAATGTGTAGAGAATGAACAGGAAGCTGGGCTATAACAATAGCGTGTGGGTAGACTAAGCAGATTCTTTAAACCCAGCATCAAAATGTGGACTGTAAGTGGCAGGCATCAGGGAGAAGCCTTTGAAGGTTTGAGTACAATGGTTGATTGAGTACAATGATGATTTCCAGCTCTGTTTTCACAATCTCTAGGTATGTCTATTTCAAGGAATATTTGCGAATTCTTAACAGAAATAATTTTAATTTTCTTCACTTTTAATTTTGTAAATAAATATTATTTCATATGCCACATTGTTCCTACAACAAGGAAGGGATATCTTCTCTGATATAATCACAAAGCCAAACAGCATTGCCACTCCAAAAACAATTTTTTGATTCAATCATTGAACGTGTTCTAATTTCTCACATTGGTGAATGACTTCCCTCTGGGCTTCTAAACAAAATCCCCAAAATGAACCCAACATAAGCAGCCACAGGGCTGTTGGAAAAAGCAACTGAATAACCATGATGTCTTGGCTTGCAGTCCACTGCTCCTTTTATTGGTGGTTGGCATTGTGTAAGCGATGGTTGCTCACTGCTATTGTAATTGACAGGTGAACAGCTTTGACTTTCACAGTGCACGACACTGCAGTTCGAGCATTACCCAATAGGAACTTCCTTTGTTAATGTCTTGGGAACAGGACAGAGGCAACCATTTCATTCAGCCTTTGGTCAGAAAACTAAAGAGGAAGAATGATATTGCCAAGAAATCTATAGCTGTCCTTCAATTTTTTATGGGTTTGCTCTCTCAGGAATGTCAGTATAAAATAAATCCAGGAAAAACAAAAGACAGTTTATTATAAAACGGAGCTCAAGAAGGTTTTGGATCATTCCATTAAATCAGGGGGTAGCCTAGGGCTTTAGCATGGGTACAAACTTCCACAAGGATGAATAATATAAACAACTTAACTTTATGCAGCATTTTATGTGCCAGATAGCAATATATGTTTATTTTTTAGAGGTGAGGAAACTGAGAAAAGAGTTCAAGATCACAAATCTAATAGGTATTGGAGCCAGGATTTGAAACCAGATATTCCCTCCCACCAGAAACTGTGCTTAGATGTATTATTCAATATTATCTCCTAAGTGTATTGGAGAAGGCTTTCTGTATTTATTTGAAGCTGTTTCTGGTATGGCAGGAAGAAGACACTCAATGGATATTATGTAGGGTCTCTCGCATCTATTGCATATTGCACTGTGTCCTACACCAATCAAAGAGATTGTGGAATCCTTGTAGCTCCCATACTTCTCTCAGGCATCTCTCAGTGATATGGACTGTGTCAGTGTAGGGAAATTATAGGGTAACTGCATAGTGCCTTTGGTCTTTCCAAGCATAACTGATTTGAAGGGCAATAATCACTGAGTCAAAGGCTTTAGAAAGCGGGGGAGCATATGGGTGTAAACAATTTGGCAGATAATGACAAGGGGAGGGGAGGAGGGCAGCAGTGATTAAGCAATGGGAGTGAGGTCTGCAGAGTCCTGGTAGGGCAAAGATAGTTTAGTTCTCAGCCAGAGAGAGGTGCTTAACAAACTTTGAGATTGTGGGTCCATGACGGCACATGAGTAGGTTTGTCAGAGGGATCAGGGTAAAGAGTACTTTCATGATAGGTGTAGTAAGGACATAAGACTGCAGGGAAGTCAAAATCCCAGTGACTCCCCATTTCATTTAGAGTAAAAGCCAGAGTCCTTATAATGGCTTATAAGGCTAAATATTATTGCTTGCCCATTTTTCTCTTTCATCTGATCTCATACTGCTCTCCACCTTGCTCACTCCACTCCAGACACACTGACTCTACACTTCTTCACACACACAAGGCATGGGCTTGCCTAATGATTTTGCATTGACTCTTTTCCATATGTGGGAAAGGATGAAAATGAAAAAAAGAAACTTGGGGATGTCGTTCTCCAGTTATATGCATGGCCAATAACTTTACCTCCCCTGTCTTTGATCTAATTATATTTTCTCCATGATGCCTACCCTTACCATCTTATTTCAAATTGCAACCTGTCCTCATCAACCCCCTCCAGTTCTTTATCCTCTCATTTTAGTCATTAGAGCAGTTAATAGAGTTTATAATTCTCCTCTCTTCAGGAGCATGATAGGTCTGTACTTCACCACACTTACAAGTTCAGCTTGCCAACTAATTTACTTTGTCTAATGAAATATGAACAGAAATGGCATGTATCACTTCTAGCTGGAAGCCTTTAGGAGCCAACACTTAATTTGCCACTTTTCGTCCCCATTGCCATGGCAACCAGCCACACTCCAGATGATGGAGTGAGAAATAAAATCATTGTTAAAGACATTAAGATTTGGGGATAGTTAGATTGGCAAAACCTAGTCTCTCCCGGCAGATGTACTCTCTCTATTTCTTTTTTTCTCAGAGAACTCATCACTTTCTAACATGCCCTATATAAGTTGCTTCATTATTACATCTATTATTTATTGGCTTTTGCCCTTTACAAGAATATATATTAAAGGATAAAAAGGGCACTTTTTCTATTTCGCTTTGTATCTCAAGCACTTTGAATACCATATACCAGGCATTTAGTAGGGACTCAATAAGTATTTTGGAAAATGACTCTAACCAATCAATTGTATGATTTTCAAAGATCATTAGGATGAATAGGGAAATGAATTACTAGGAAAAATAAGGATAAATTAATGAGACGACAGCCCTGGAATCACTAAAGAAAGGGCTTACTTCAATGGGGAGGAGTTGGCTTCCCTCTTTTAAGCTATAAGGCCATGGTAGTTATATGTGGGAGAGCCAGGATCAGCAGGCCCTTCAGATATGTGAGGGATACAAATTTAGGTTGGGATTATATAAATATGTAGAGGACCCTTTGAATCAAATGCTTAGGCTATATGGAAATGATTAATTTATGGAATTTATGAGACTCAATGTGAAGAACAGATTGAACTATATCAGCCCCCATGTAACAACAACAACAAAAAATTATGCAGTCTGCTCTTATATAATAGAGTCTGCACAGCTCAGAAACCTTGTCTGAGACAGGTTGAAGAAAACTGAAATTTCAATATTTTTGTTAATTATTTGTATTAACTGAGAATGGAATTCTAGGGCAGTGACCTTTTGTTTAGCAAATACCATAATTCATAGTTACCCCTTAAATTAGTCTAGTGTGGAAGTTGAGAGATATATTACTTTAAAAAACAATTAACAGGTTTTAGAATATGTTCTTGCCAAGCTGAGCCTTCAGTGTTTGTGGAACTTTAGAACAGAAGAGAAGACAGGCAGTTGTCGAAATATATTTTACGGAGAAAATGGTCATTAAGATGCAACAGGTAGCAGAAATTGCCAGGGAACTGTAGAGAACAATGATTTTGTACTTTTAATTGTAAGTGGATTCTTATTCCACGCTACTCTGAACACTCCATTACCACAAAGTGCATTCCACATAACAGTCTTGTGTTCGTGCTACTATGGGGAAAGAAGGAGACTAGTGAAGGTGAAATGTGGACTAACATGAGTGAAAAAAGAGTCAGCAGTGGTAGAAGGGACCAAATCTTCTGGTTGAACAGAAAGTCAGTGATCAGGAGAACTTAATGTCCATGGGAGTCTATGAACATCTTCAGGAAGACTCGGTACT